>JADLZN010003197.1:0-29667 GCA_018155175.1 Sinocyclocheilus anophthalmus
AAGTTTTTTTACTTTAGCAAAGGAAAACCAGTCTACTGTTGGCTTATATCAAAATCCTCCGACATTTTTATTTACAAATCCTCGTTTTGTACTTAGAATTTGTGACCGGTGTTCGTCACCTTGTTCACTTACGTAATACGTCATCCGCTGGAACGCAGTTAGCGGAAGCTAGAGATTACGGTTTGTAAAGTTTTAAATATGGATATTTTTTCTTACACAAATGCATCACTTCCTTCAGAAGCACTTTTTATGATGGATTTATGCACGTTTTTTGGGCTTCTTTACCACTGACAACTGCAATTATAAAGCTTGGAAGAGCCAGGACATTTTTTAATGTAACTCCAATTGTATTCGTCTGAAAGAAGAAAGTCATATATACCTAGGATGGCTTGAGGGTGAGCAAACTATCACTTTAAAAGTTCTGGAACCATAAATGCCAAAGAACCACCTGTATTTTTAAGAGCGCGCCAAGCTGTACATAACATTTTCTAAATAAAAATACAATGACTCTTTGTAGGTATGTTTGTTTTTCCATAGCAATTATGCTGGATTTCTCAAACTAGCATAGGCGTAATACTTTAAGGCCGGTTCCAGATCTCTATCTAGGGTTTGATGGGGTGTGAAGAGGAAACCCACTGCATTTGGGACTCCGATAGCCAATCCCTAAATCACCTTCCTTGTCCGCCCCCGAAACTTTCTTCTGCTAAATTACCCTCTTGTTTAAATGGAATTTGCAGCCAGATTCAGGCTGAATTCATTCCAGAGCGCCGGGCCTGACCGGTAGTCCGGTACAGATGTTCAAATAAGCCCAAGAACAACAAGGCGAACCCTTCACACCTGGCAAGTCTCAATGCCAAACTTTTTTTTGTTGGGCCCCCCACCCCAGAACCTCTAGGCTTGTCCTGGCTCAACCTTTCACCTTTGCTAATGTCAATGCATCTTTCGGCCAATCGGAGTGCTCCGGCCTGCCTTTGACTTTGTCGGCCCAGACACAAAGACAAATGAATCTATCAGATTAAATGTTTTTTAATGGCATGCGGAGAAAGTCCGTGAGGGCCCAGCTAGAAGCCATATGTGGATTTGCTCTGATAATCATTCAAAATGAGCTCTAATTTGTAATCCGCTCTGCCTCACGGGGGCCCGTGTGCAATCTGTGTTGTTTGTTTCTCCAGATGCATTGTATATAATGACAGCAGAGCTATGTAGTGTTAGACAGAGTCCAACTCTTAGTGTTCTTGCCTAGGGCCAAGTCATTTATTCCATCTGAAGCGGAGGAATACATTTGAAAATGTCAAGGAAAGGCAAACTGGAACTAAGACACAAAACGTCATGGTGCTATTCCTTCCAGAATGAAATAGAGACCATGTGAGAATTACTGGGTCCAAATCATGTCACACTTAATTAAACTGGACTGATAATGCATGAAAAGACCGTGAAATATTGCGTCTCCTGCGACACAATGTCCATAACAAATTGTTCTGCTTTGCAAAATCTACAGCCAAGTTCTTCTGAATCATACTGGAGAATATCAAATGCAGTCTGCACCGATGAAGGTGTTAATGCTATTAGACAAGTCAAAAACATAGACTCTTTCGAATAAGTGGTAATGTTTGTGAAGGCATGAGTATTATTAATGCTCATACATGAGCAAACCCCTGATCAGAAGTATAACATTTAAGCACATAGTTTGTCTTGAGCTGCTTGTGCTACAGACATGAATCATACAACTTGTTGAGGTGTGGTATTGTTTTTCTGAGTGAACAGATTTATGATTTCTTATATACCTTTCAAAAAATAATGCAAAATGACATGTTTATGTTAATGTTCTTGTTTATTTGAATACAGTGAAACCGTAAATTTGTGAAATATTCTTAAAATTTAAAATGTAAAATGAAATGTATTTTAATTTGTAATAATAAATTAAATATTATTAAGCAAAATATTATTAAATTAAATATGTTTATTCCTGTGATGCAAAGCTGAATTTTCAGCATCACTACTCCAGTTTCCAGTGTCGCATGATCCTTCAGAAACCATACTATGCTGATTTGGTGATTAAACGTGTTTCTTATACGTATCAATGCTGAAAAAAGTTGTGTAGCTTAATATTTTTGTGAAAACTGTAATATATATTATACATAATTTTCAGGATTTAAAAAAATATATAAAAAGAAAGTTCAAAACAACAGCATTTAATTGAAATTGAAATATTTTGTAACATAATAAATGCTTTTATTGTCACTTTATTTTTTATCTTAGTGTAATATTAACATTTGTGTACCATAATTATTTTGAATAAAATTGCTTCTATCCTTTCATGAATAATTAAATCTTTTATATGTATAAAAAAGGCAAATAATGGCAAGAGACAAAAACCTACAGCAAAATCCTGCAGCCCAAGAAGCTCCCAATGATCATCGGTGCAGCACAAAAGAGGCTTTTGAAAAGCTGCGGAAAGGTCAAGTGATATGCTCCTACAAAGAGCTGTCATTTAGATCAGACAGACACTGTCCTCCTGTTCTTCATTAAACAGACACAGGTGAGAGGACAGTCTGGATTCGGGCCCAGTAAAACCAACCTCTACCTGTGATCACCCAAGCATGTGGAGTGGAGCGATACAGAGACAGAGAGAGAGAGGGGAGGGGTTCAGGACCCTAGCCGAGGGGCAAGCTCGTCACTCACCTGGGTCGTTGTCTTTGGACAGGACACTCGACTATCTGAAACAGCAAAGCACCCCCACACACGGATTATTAAGGGCAGGTTTGTTCTTCCTGACAGAGCTCAATTGTAGATAATTGTCTCTTTCAGATCACTGAGGGCTTGTGTGATCCTCCATCCGCTGAAGTTGAAGGAATGACGGATTCTTTTCGCATGTGGATGGATGGAGTTCCACTTCACATAACACAAACCAATAAGGAATCAAAAACCTTTTTTTCCTCAAGGTTTAATTAGTGTTATATTCAGCATGTTTTATGGATAGGACATGTTTACTATTTTACCATTATCATTGTTTTAATATATTAGATTGCATGTATATATTTAATATCCAACACGATGTTTTAAACCTGCTACATATACTAGTATGTTTACTATATTACATAAAGAGCCAAGGATTTAATTTTAAAATATATTTAGATTATTTTATATTTATAAATTCTAATTATTCATTTTATACATTAATCAATGTATACATATGGATTATACTTTTTTAATTTTATTAATGTATTATATGATACAGTTATTCCCAAATTTGACTTTTCTACTTAATTATAATTGAATTACTTTTCTGTAACATAATTAATAAAACTGCATGCATCTTTAAAGGGGGTCATATAATGTGAAGTTTTCCTTTCTCTTTGGAGTGTTACTAGCTGTTCGTGAATAGATAAGATCCCTAAAGTTCAAAGACTAAAGTCTCAAACCCAACGAGATATTCTTTATAAAAGTTAATACTCATCCACACCCTCCTAAAACGCCTCATTCAAACACGCCCCCACATTTCTACATCACTATGTGGAAATATTAGAATAATGCAGCCCAAATGTTCACGCAAAGAAAGAAGAGAACTTTTATTCTCGCTGTAGTATTGTTGTTGCCGCCGCTGCCATGTCGTGGAGACGTTGTGTGTTTCGTTGCGAAAGCGAAACTACATTGTTTGGTCTTCCAAAAGAGGACACAAATAGAAATCAGTGGTTAAGTTGTATTTACAACACTGTTCCAGAACAGTTCAACCCAAATATTCAGATGTGTGCAGCACATTTTATGGAGGACTGTTTCCTGATCCTGGGAGAGTAGACTACATGCCGGGTGTTTTTTCTGACTCATAGACTGTAAGTATGTTTTCATATTTAAAGAATTTGCCACTGACTATTCAAATGCGAGTTTTGAGCAGTTTAGAGTAGCGTTTGTAGTTTGTCATTTTTCTGATCACAAGTGCAGACATGGTTTTATTTTTATGCGGCGTGATGCAACGCAACGCAGAAAAAAACAGTATAAGTCATTATAATCCGTAATTATGTCCCCACTGGATGCAACAAATGCCTTGTTTATAATGGGTTTTAATGTTTTTGTCTCGTCGCTCCGGCCGGACAGGGCATCACAGTATGGTAAGGGGCGTAACATTTCCGTCACACGCTTGAGGTATTCGGCCAATCACAATGCACTGGATAGCTGTCCAATCAGAGCACACCTCACTTTTCAGACTGATGAGCTTTGTAAAAATTGACGCGTTTCAAAAAGACGGGGCATAGAGGAGCAAGAATAATGTACATTATTTGGAAAATAATGTGTTTTTTTTAACCGCATAAATACATTTCATTACACGAAATACACAAAATAATGTTCTTTTTAGCAACATCACATGACCCCTTTAATTGAACAATAAATAAATAAATAAACACTTAAAAAAATCAAACTGAAACAAAAGCTTTCCCAATGCACAGAAGTTACAAACGGTTTAATACCCACACAAACCAACGGCACTGCACCTACAAAGGATTCCAGTTTCAACTTGTGATAACATTTACCTCTAACTGTTTGACGTCATCTGAATAGAGAGGTTTCCCCTCATTGCAATTCCTTCAGCAGCTCACACACACACACACCTGCGCTTTCACACGCACAAATGCACACACATACATGCACACACATACACACCTGCAGATGGTCTGATTAATAAACTCCCAATGGCAGTCCGTTAACAGGCCAGCTGTAGAACAGCAACGGAACCATGTGTGAAATTAGCATGCTACAGGTCCTGTTACGTGCCTAACACGACCATTACTCACACACTAACACATATCCCTATAAACTGAGACCAAGCCTGGTTTATTTGGACAAGAGGGGACATTCATTAGGTCATTGCTATCAGTGGAGTACTCAATCATACAATGAATTAAGTATTTGTAAGATGGAAAAGAGTTGAATTTTAAATGACTTTACTACTTTGGTTTGATTGGACTTTATTTTTATTTATTTATTTAAAAAAATATTTATTTGCTTTTGGTTTCTCGTGCTTAACTTATTGTAGCACGGAAATGGCTAAATTATTAAGAAAGAATCGAGTACATATTATTTTTGGATATTGTTTAAATTTGTAATAATTCAAAGCTTGGCAGATGGTGTCCTAACTTTTCGATTTCCTCCTGTAGTCCTTTCGCAATATCCCTAAACACTCTTTTTAATGAAGAACGCAATGTTCCCTTTATGACATCATTCTCCAGGAAAGTGGACGACCTTGCAGGAAAATTCAGCTTAAAGCTTATGGACTAATAGTTCTGTGATATTATGCAATCAAAATTTGGCTTTTCCCCTTTTTTTTTAAATGGGTCATATGATGCGATTTCTATTTTTTCCTTTTCTTTAGTGTGTTATGTAGTTATTTGTGCATGTATAAGATCTGCAGATTTACAAAGCTCAAAGTCTCCCACAACATTATTTTTTCTATCTAAAAGTAGAATGCTGATCCAGCTGGGCTAAAACTCCTCATTCAAACCGCCCCCACATATCGACGTCCCTATGTGGGAAATATTTGCGTACTGCCGTCCAAATGTTTCCCGCAAAGAAGAAGTGTGGTTTCAGGTAACCGCAGTATGTTGATGAGGCCATGTCGTGGAGACGCTGTGTGTTTCTGTGCAAAAGCAAAAGCAAAAGCACTTTATTTGGCCTTCCGGAGTAGATGCAATTAGGAATCACTGGTTAAAATTTATTTACAACAGAACAGCACAACCCAGATATTCGAATTTGTGCAAACGCATTTTATGGACGACAGTTTTGTGAACCTAGGAGAGTATGAGGCTGGCTGTGCACAAAGGCTATTTTTTAAAAAAAAAAAGTCAATTTGACTTGCTATGACATCTGCGCTTATTCTGAATCAGCTATGTAAGTAAGTTTTTCTTAATATTAAGTATTTGCTATTGAACTGTTCAAATTAAACAGAGTTTTGTGCCATGGTAGAGTATCGCTTTCATGTGTATTTGTGGGGGTGAGAGAGAGACAGTGTCACATCACAGTGGAGCCAGCTTTCTTAATCGCGGCTTGTGTACAGCAAATACATACGAGCATCATCACTGTGTCTGTCACGCGACTCTGTTCCCCTTTCGTGCTTGAACTGATGGTAAAACTAATGATATTATTTACTGTCTTTACATTTATGTTGACAGCTAAAGCTGGCGATTATGGAAAGGTGCATTACATTTCCGTCACGCGCTTGAAGTGTTCGGCCAATCACAATGCCCTGGGTCAGCTGGCCAATCAGAGCAGACTGCGCTTGTGGAAGGAGGGACTTTGTAGAAAACTAAGCCTTTGAGAGAGGCGGGGCATAGAAGACCTAAAATAATGTACAGTATTTGAAAAAAAATGTGGTTTTTGAATATTAAGCATATCAACCTATTCTGTACACCACATACACAAGTCAAGTCAATCACCTTTATTTATATAGCGCTTTTACCAATACAGATTGTGACAAAGCAACTGAACAGCATTAATTAGGAAATAGTGTGTCAATAATGCAAAATCACATTATTAAACACTCATTTTTCAGTTAAAGACTCATCATTTGAATTCAGTGATGTCATCATCCAGCTTTTTCAGTTTAAATAGTATCTGTGCAATCACGTCGATGATATCTCTGGATATTAAGTGTTCCCAACTAAGCAAGCCAGAGGCGACAGCGCCAAGGAACCAAAACTCCATCTGTGACAGAATGGAGAAAATAATGATCACACAAAATAATGATCTTTAAAATAACATCATATGACCACTTTAAAGCATTCATGCGGTTTTACGCAATTCGAAATCTGTATGATATTATCAAAATGTCAAAAAATATATATCAGATACACACAGAAACTCAAAGTTTTTCATGATAACCCATCAAAAAAGATAAAAAAAATTATCATACATTTTTTTATAAAAGATTATAAAAAACACTTAACTTGGGAAAAATAACATGAAACTTGTGAAAAAATAAAATGGATTTCGTAGGGCCATTTCATTTTTGTTAAAATGTTAATAAGCTAGCTAAATTGTGTAGGATTTATAATTTAAATTAATTAGACATGCTTTTTTTTGATTGCAAAAATTGTAAATATAAAAAAACAAATCCAGCTAACTAAAATGGGGGGAAAATGGAATCCAAAATATAAAATGGTAAAAAAAAATTAATCCAGAAAAATGTCAATGAAACAACCCCCCCAGAATTTAGAAAAATAATAAAGAGTTTGGCAAAATAAACAGATTTCACATGGCGCCTACTTTAACTTAACTACGTTCCACCCTGTTTACTCTTCTTGCAATTGAATCAATCAAATAGAATAGTCATTACAAAACTAAAACATTAAATGGACACAATATTGTCCGTCTTAAGCACCACTAGTCTTCCTAGCAGATAAGTCCATTCGTAGCTTTAGATCGATGACCCACTCTATCCCTCAATAAGACTCTCTGTCCTCATATTTTTCCTTTTTCGCTCCATTCCAAACCCATCACAAAAACACACTCACATCTCTGCCTCGAAACACTCACGCCCCAACAGGCACTCCACATCCTCAACGGTCCTGTGGTACAATGTGTGGCGCTGTGGGGAAGTCTGCGGAGGAGGAGCGAGCTGTTGCCCCGAGCCGACTCGTCTGGGGAGGAATGTTTATCGTGTCCATGTCTTTGATCTCGCCCACTTGATCACTTCCTCACACTGTACGTGAACTTCTGCACTGCCACATGAGGAGCAGGGGGAGGCCATTAAGATGTGGTAAAGTGTCTTTGTTGTTTCCATGTTTTCTACAAAACTGGAAATCGAGGGGTTATGAAGTCATTGGCAGGCGACACAATGACACATGGACACGCTCCGTGTCACTAGTTAAAATAGCTTATTTCTCTGGCTTAAACAGTCTTCGAAACATTTGGGATAATGTAAGTACACATGTCAGCAAAATATATAACGCTGTTCTAGTGGTTTTTGGATATTTTAATAAAAAAAATCTTATATATTGTGCCTTTAATTCCGCTTTGTATTTGGGGAAAAATCAGCAGGATAGTTCACTCAATTTAAAATTCGTCATTATCTACTCGATCTCAAGTTGATATTTTTGAATAGTTTTTTTTAAAGTACCCGACAGTTGATAGTACCACTGACTTCCATATTATGGAACGCTACAGTGTTTTCCACAGGATTTGGGAGACTCGTGGTGGAGTGTAGGGGTATGCCGGTATCAAATTTTCATGTTGCAATTAATTGCTAATGCTTTTGTCACGGTATGCGGTATTATCACGATATTGAAATTTAGTAAAAAAAAAAAAAAAAGTGCTGTCATACAGTATAACAGGTTTAATAACTTTTTTTCTTATAACAAAAATAATTGAACATTTAAATGCAATAAAGCAATACAGAAAAATGTATAAAGTTAAAAGTTTTACACAGATTAAAGTGCAAAAGAACTATAAAGACCAATAGGTATCACTTTACAATAAGACCTCATTAGTTAACCTTAGTTAATGCATTAACATTCACAATGAGCAATAGCTACATTTGCTACAGAAGTTATCAATCTTTGTTTAAAAAATACAAGTCTTAGTTCATGTTACCTCATTAATAACAGTTGCAATTTTCGATTTTAACGTGTTATTAAATATTGTAATTACCTAAGATTAATGAATGTTCAGAAGAATTTTTCATTGGCAGTTTATATTAACTAATGAAGCCCTAATGTAAAGTGTGACCGAACAATAAAGAATCAAAACACTTTCAAACAATATCTAGGGCATGTTGTAGTCCAGATTAAAATGTAAAAAAAGATTGAAAATAAATAGCCTATTAAGTCTAAATATTTAAGTATTTGGCACTGTGATGAACATCATAGCAAATACACAAATCTGAATGGCTGTTTAAATCATTTAAACAAGATTCAGAAACAGAAAGTAGCGGGGTAACGGCTGCATTTAAATTAATTATTTCTGCAGTTTAGTGCCATCTGTCGTCAGAGAGTGAAAATGCGCTTTCATCCAGAGCGTCTCACATGTTCCGCCATGTGCTTCTCATCCGTGCTTATTTACATCAGGCATGTGTCTTTCAGGCAGCATACAGCAGTGTTGTGCATTTTGACCAGTTGATGATAAAAGTATTCTTAAAATGCATTAAAAATTCTGACCAGTTGATGAGAAAAGTATTCTTAAAATGCATTAAAAATTCTGACCAGTTGATGAGAAAAGTATTCTTAAAATGCATTCAAAATTCTGACCAGTTGATGAGAAAAGTATTCTTAAAATGCATTCAAAATTCTGAATAATTTGTAATAAATAATTATTCACGTATTTAGAAGTGCCCACGATAACAATATCGTGCATATTCATTACCGGGATATATCACATTACCGAATACCGGCACAAGTCTAGGTGGGTGGTCCTCGATCCCTCTAGGGGTGTCCGGGGGCAATTTTCAGGTATATTATTTGACCTTACTCTACAGTAAGGAAATTGCAATACTTTTGTTTTGATTTCTACACTTGCAAGCAGGGCCGAAAACTAACTTTCACATCTGTGGCTGGTGACTTGAGAAAATTTACCGGCCATAAATATTTTTCCTTGCCAGTTGCTACTACTACAGCTTAAAAAAGCCATTTGAAATTAGAACCAACCACTGTATCTTTGTTTGAATCGGGATTAAAATGCAAAAATAAAAACCTGCATTAAACAAAAACAGGCTGAATGAGAACGCAAATTCACTCTCTGACAACAGGTGGCGCTTATGGATCAGCAGTGATGAGAAGGGAAACAATGCCATCGAAACTTTTGTGAAGTCAGTTCCCTTCAGAAATACATTCACATAAATCCCCACCCCAATATTTATATTTTTCTTCCGAACAGTGAGCTTGGTTTGCTTGTACAGTATTTTCTCTGTGTGTGTCTGTTAATTTTAGGTCATGCTTGCAAGAGATAAACCCTTGAGCTTTTATTTTGAGGAAACTTCAGTTGAGCTTTTATTTTGGCGAAAAACTCCAGCTTCTGTGAAAATAGGTTTACAAACATTATTAATTTAATGAAATACTGTAAACATTTGCATAACTTATGCATAATTATGCATAACTGGTGGCCGTTGCGTTCCCAAACACGCTAAACTCACAGCACATTCAATAACAGAGTTCACTGCATTCACTGTGAACGGAGCCGCTCTGAGACGTGGAAAACACCGGATCACGAGCTGATCGTGTGCACAAAGTGTGCGCTTCACTTTGAAACAAGCAGCGCAAACAGACTTGATAAGTCATATTAGGCTTTCGGTTTTAATTCGTTCGACGGATACTTGCCAAAGCAATGGTGTGAAACATAACGTTAAAGAACTTTATGTTATAATAAGGAGTATAAAAATATCTTCCGTTTATTGTGAAACAGTCAAGTTAATGAATGGGAAACACTGCTATATTTACACAATCAATGGCCAGCATCAACTATTTGGTTACCAACATTGTTTTCACAAAATATGTTTTGTGTTGAGTGGAACTGAACACATGACTTTTATTTTTGGGTTAACTATCCCTTAAAAAAGGGTCATGAAACCCCATTTCAGCACTGCTTAGTTCTCACCTTTTTGTTTTATTTTTTTTAAACGGTAAAAAATTGGGCGTGGTGCACAGCGGCGCGAAGGGGAGACAGACAACACACACAGCTCTGCGTTCAGACAGTTTCATTTCGCTCCCATACAGTTAAAAACACAAATAAATGCACAGCCATTTGCCAGCCCCCACCCTCCCCCTCTGCATCGAAAACAGATAAATTAACGCGCTGTTGCACCTCTGATAACTTTAGGCTTATTCTGCTGCGTTTATATAAGCCTTTTGACGGCTTGTGTCACGGAGCTGTAAAAGCGGTTTACTCACTAAGTGAATGAATCGTGTTTGTGTCGAACTCTTATTACAAAGCAAAAACAAACACTCTCCTTCCTTCGATCCATGAACGTTTCTCTCAGTTAATGTATGCGATCTCACAGTCTAAAGCATCTGTCATAGCAAATCAACACATGCTGTTGTGAATAATTAAGCGAAGCGTCTTCTCATATGATAAGAACACGCAGTCTCATGAATAATTTAATAGACACCGACGCGTCATCGATGTACTATCGTCCTTTGCCACATCACAAATTGTGACGTCAATGCGATGTAGATTTTAAACCCGGAAGATTAAAATAGTGCAAAAAAGCTTAAAATTAACCAGTTTTCTCCAACAGTTATAATTATCGGATGCTAACATTGTCTTCTGTGATGTGCAACACAAACGCCTCTGCTAAAATCTCAGAAAAAGTAGTCTGGGGTTTCATGACCCTTTAATGCTTTTCTTTTGTTGACGACAAATGGTACTTTTAATTTCTATTTAACCAAAAACATTCTTTTGACCCCACACAGGTACTCACCTGGGCCCCATGTCGAGGGTAGTCGACCCTGCGGTGACCTTTGGGATGGGTCTGTTGGCATTGGCAGCGAGTTTTAGGGCAGAGGCGGGAACAGTGAGCTGACGCTGCAGCTGCCGCATGCTCAAGGTGCCTGCTGGTGAGGGGACGCTCACTCTCACGGCCCCACCCATCAGCGCATGACCAGGGGCGGGGCTGGCCGTGCCGACGTGGTGATTGGCCGAGGAGGTTCCATTGTTAGTGGTGGTGGAGGCGGCAGTGGGGGAGGGGGATGAGGTGGAGGTAGGGCCGGCAGACGGAAGGATGGACGACACTGCAGAGCTTGTGTGATGTAAGCCCTTATAGATGCCTGCGGAGTCAAACGATGGAAGCTCATGAGAACAGAACTCATTGCGTGCTGAGAGATAAATATATTAATGGTGAAAGCGTATAGTTTAGAAAGACCAACCTGAGGCTGAGACGACTCCATTGACACCAACTCCCTCCTCTTTACTCTTGAGCGCCATCAGCTGGTCAGGAGTCACTAGTGCAGAGGCAGCAAACTGAGCACTGGCAGCGTCTATCGTCTTTGACACCAAACTCTGAGGTATAAAACACACATTATGAAGTTATACAACTGTACAAAACAGCAGCTCAGTAAAACAAAATCTGTTCAGTTGTTTAGATTAAATTCAACTTGAAAACAGCTTTTTCATTCATTTTCAAGGATATTGTGTGATCAAAATAGCAGAGGTTGTGCTACATTATGGGTATTGTCAATGGTGTGCCGTCACATAAACATGATGCAAACACACCTTGACCTTGTTATTGCTTTTATAAAATTGCATTTATCATCAATAATATATAATTTTCATGTATTTTTTTTTTTTATAATTCTCCTCTGTTCATCTTTAAATGTATCATCTGAAAACACATTATACACATATATAAAGCAAGCGCATATGGATCCTTTTAAAAATTCAGAGGTGAACTACTTAATTGGTGAACGGAACAAAATCACAACAAATGTACATTTTGAATTTGTATTTGTCAGAATAGTTAAAAGAGTGTTTAGCATTTCCAAGACTTTCCAAAAGAAGAAAAAAAAAAATTTCTGATCACATCAGTCAAAAAGATGTCAATAGCAGCATTAACTTAATGCCAAGCTAATAAAACACAATGTATAGTGCATCAAATAAAAAAAATAATAAAAACCCTCACCTGTGACATTTCCACATTACCATTATAAATCTAGCTGTGAGAAGGGTCCATAAACTGTAAAAGTATTTTGGGAACAGGACTTAAGTGTTGTTGCCATGCAAAATATGTCCTCAGACAACGAAAGACTCGTGATTATTAACCAAAATAAGTCTTAAAACATTGTCTCATGTACTACTTTAAAACAGGACAATCTTTCGATCGAAATTAGAAAGCACATCAACAAATTCTTGCTCACGTCAATGTACTGCGACATGACGTGAACCAAGGCACTAGGAAAGATGCCAGGTTTAACAGACACTGAAGATCTATGGTCACAGAAGGCTCACCTGGGGGTTGTTAGTGATGGCTGTGCTGCCAGCCTGCTGATGTAGCTGAACCAGTTCAAGCTGCTGCTTCTGCATCAGTGCCAGCTGCTCCTGGTGTTGCTGGTACTGCTCAGCGGTGAAAGCTGCAGGAGCACATGTACAGAGAAAAGATCAGGACATGACAGAAACGGATGTTACTGCTCATGTCAAGATTCACGATCATCACATTATGCTAACAAAAGTTATTCTAACATTTTCATAGGGGTGCTCTGGTAGTCTTGTAAAGGGTTTTCAGTCAGAGGTGGTTTACAACCACATTTTGAAATTAACTTTACAACTCATTAAAAACTAGACAAAAATGCCGTCTTAAAACTGAAAAAAAGCAGCTAAACTCAGGAACTATTTGGCACCAGGGGACTCACCGGGTGTGGGTGGAGGGACACGCGGTTTGGCGGAGGAGGCGGGGCCTCTCTGCATCTGAAGCGTGTTGATAGGGCGGATGAGGAAGCCGCGGCGGGGTCTCCGTGCAGACCAGTGCTCAGGATTGTCGGGATCGTCTGGCGGTGCCGTTCGAGGCTTGAAATGCCTCCAGCGACAGGCTTTGATATTGAGCAGGATTTGTGTGAGGTCTGGTGAGGTGGAGGAGGGGGTAGAGGTATCTGTGCTGGTGTGTGAGGTATCCGTGCTGGGCTGCTGGGTGGGAGACAATGATGGGAATGTGGGGGAATCCGGGTCCAGCCCATGATACACAGTATCCAATTCAGAGTAGGCTCGGTCCAACAAAACCCTACAAACAAACAAATGTGAGAGAATTCATCTAATGTTGCACAACAAGTTAACATATACATACATACATACATACATACATGAACTGAATGAACCACGTTATGCACATTAATTAAATTTTAATCACAAAAGAACTGCCTATTAGTATTTGCTGAAAGAAAAAAAACCTTTAAAATCACACATAAGAGTAATAAAATGTATCAATTACATTAAAATATTCACATAAATAACTGAAATTACTACAATAATTTGTATTTTCTCAGCAAATTATGTGATTACATGCAAATTGACTGAATTCGCAAGTATTACTTCCTGAGATCAAATAAAGAATACAAACTACAAATGAACTGAATCATATGCAATTGCATTTATCTACAAATAATTATATAAATATATTCAAAAAAAAAATGTAAATATGTAATTAATGGTCTAATTAAAATCACAAATTTTAATATATGTGGTTAATTGTCAATGAACTGAAATCACAACTATTTGCTGAGCAAAGTCCTCAAATGAAGATAATTAAAATTAACTGAATCAAACTGCAATTATGTGTATGAAAATGTAATTTAAGTGGCTGAACTCACCTGCCCCCTCTGCACACTCGCCGACGTGCCAACCCCAGGCATCGTCGCGGCACCGTGAGCGCGGTGAGAGAATAGCGATATCGCACATCTGCTACCCCACCCTCGGCGGAGTCTGACCAGGGCCAACCGCCCACAGGTCCTGAACGTGCCTTTGAGAAAAACACAGAATAATTTACTAATAACATACAGCCTAGACTGCAACCTTACAACATGCTCTTATTCAGGCATATCAGGATGCTTCACAACGTACAGCATGATACTGACAGCCTGTTCTCCTCCTGAACCCAAACACACCATCTGGATCATTCTCCTCCTCAACCTCTGAAGAGCCAGAGAACATCTGAGCAAACAAGAGTGTTTTAAGTCACGAGAAAACAAAAAATGACTCTTGTGAATCTCTGTCACTGAACGTGTGTGTACCTGTGAGTAGGGCTCATCGTCTGAGCTGGGAAAGTCATACTGATTGAGGTCTTTAGTGTTAAAGACTGCCGGGCCTGAATGGGCAGAGCCTGCCAATGGCAATGGCTTGGCCTTCTTCTCATACTTCCGTTTCTGCCGCACAACCTCTGGTTTATCCATCTACAGCCGAACATAAAAAAACAAACACATGAGATTAAATAATTTTGTTGCACTTGTAAAACAAGTTGACTGAACAAGATGGGAACTCAGAAATTAGTGCTGTCAAGCGATTAAAGAAGGTGAGTATCACCGATGCTGATGTCTCTAGGACATTGTTCATTTTTTCCTAATATTTAACCATTGACTACAGCCATTCAACATTACAGTATAATTGAGAGCTATCAATTTTAACATTTATTAGACTTCAAAAAATAACAACTAATTGAAGTGAACTTAAAACATTCTTCACATAAACCAATTATTTATCCTTGCCCTTCTTAAGTAGGACTATGCGAAATTATAAAAGTTTCAAGCACTAATACTAAAATATAGGATCCTTTATTTTAAGTTACAAGTTGTAACTTAACTTACTGTAGTTAAGTTACAAATCCTGATGTTACAAGTTATTATCGGACATCTTATTTTTCTTTTGTTCTATGATTAATATACATCACAGCAGCTGGGTTATTTGGCTGCTATTACTTTCAGAGCTGCTGAACATGACCCGGTTCTGACACTCATCCCTAACTTTATTTCCGCAGCTTATTAATATGAATGATACAGCTACAGCACGCACTACCGTATTTAAGCGTGCAACTGAAGCGTGAAGTGTAATTGAAGTGCGTGTCTGAAAAGTCTCCTGTTGGTGCGTTGTACAGACATTCGACGACTGAAACACTTCTTGTCAAGAAACAAAATTAATAAATAAATAAATATAAAAAAAGGGGGGAGACAGAGGCAGCAGTTGTGAGTGGGGTGGCCAACCCTAGCCCTGCCCGTGTTAAATATTTAACACAGTTAAACCGGAAAAATTAATTGCCTGCATTAATGCGCTAATTCTGACAATCCTAATACAAATATTAAGGCAATTAAGCAGGAACAAAACACAAAAGAGAACAATTTTATATAAAACACAGCACTTGTGTAAAGTATGTTTTGGGCACAAGGGGGAGCCCACTGGCCCCGATAAACAGAGATACAAGAGTGTGCGCGCGTGTACCTTGATCTTGTAGTCCCGGTCATTCTCTGTGTGTCTGTACTGGTTGCTGTTGGTGATTGGGATCAGAGGGATGACTGGTTTCTCCAGAGCTCTCTGAGCCAGAACCTCCGCCATCACCTCGCCTCCAAAATCAGCCATGCTGTTCCTACACACACAAATGAACACACATCAATGAGCTTAAACAATACACACTCCTGTGCCAACCAACCTAGAATACCAGGTTTCCCAAAACAGTGAATTTCCATGAATTTTCTACGGTTTCTGTGACTGCTAAATTTTTTTTAAACTGCTAAAGTTTTATGTTTAGACTGCTAAAATTTTGTTAAACATTTTTTTCAAATTTCATGAAAATTTTTTGGTGAAACAATTTTAATAATTAAAATGTGCATCTATATATATATATATTTTTTTTTTTTAATAAAGAAAAAACTACCCTTGGCAAAATAAGGCAACATTCTTGATAGTTCCGGTGTATACACATGACAAAATAAATTTATGTTCCATGTGCACCTCTTCTCTACAATCTCCAGTGTGAGGTGCAGCAGCTCTCGTTTGCTCTTCTCTCGTCTCTTGATCATCTCCAGGATTGTGACGGCTCGGCTTAGGTCCCTACGCAGCTTCAGCATCTTCTCGTAAGAAGCTTCGTCATTCTTACGATTCTGTGGATAAAGATAATGTGCGAATGGATTCTCTTGTCATTCCATAAGCAGAGCCAATTCGTTGTTGAGCACTGCCCTCTTACCTTTCGTGTCTGCATCTTCTCCGTTCTGCGCCTGAAGGCCACATATGGGTCACTGGTGCTGGAGCCATCACGCTTCTCCTGTTTGACGACAGGAATGAGAGAGCCGCTCTGACATGCTTTCCTCTTCCTGCTCCAGTACTCATACACCTCCTTTATCAGCTCATCATCCTCCTTTAACAAGAGTTTGGCTTCCTGCAGAGACACTGGCTGAGAGAAAGAGAATAATTCATATTAAGCTTGTTTTAAACAACATAACAGGCTAATGAACATCAATATTATTAGTAGAGGTCAAAAGACTAACAAGAATTTTTGAAGGCCTGGTCAGGCCTGTAGATCAGTTTTTCACTGGCCCTACTGACAATTTTACTAGCCCCTCCACAAATATGATAAACAGCTAGGGATGCGCCGATCCGATATTCATATCGGGTATCGGTCAGAGAGAGCCAATCCAAATCCGAGATTTTTTTATTTTATTTTTTTTCCCTGATTGTGCGAATTATTCTGTTTTACTTCTGAAGCCATACGATAGCTTGTGAGCTACATGTGAATATTTAAGTCTTTACATTAAAGTTAACACAAACTCTTTTCTCCGCTGTGGCTGTCAGTCATTCGTACAGCCTTTAAACCCTGGTCGCTTTCGGTTACAGCAGTCAGCTCGGTAAAGCTCTCTCCAAGATCATTCTGTGTTTCCATTATACTTGATTTGTAAATACATGTCTATGATTTTGCAAAAAGGACTTTATCTTCTTGCCGGAGTTTAATGTTTTGTTTCTTGCTACCGGATGTCTGTGAGAACAAAACACGGGCGTAGAAAAGACTATAAATTGTTTTTAACGTGCACAGTAACTGAAATTTAACACTGTTAAAAGAAAGGCTCAATAACTATTGCACAGATATAATACACTAAGCATCAATTTCTCTTACCTTTGTGCTTAGCACTTTTTAACCCGAAGCGCTTACAATGTGCGTACATTGTAAGCGCTTCGTGCTCATAGAATGTCAACCCCCTACATTGCGAGTAAATCACTCGCATAAGCGACTAAATCTTCACTCTGGGCGACAAAATGATGTCTAATATTAGCCAACTGCTAATCAATTCTCAGATTTTACTCGCCTGTGTGTGAGTTGGATGCTGAGTATATGATTAGCACGGATATATTTTCACTCACAGAACACTCTGACTGAGCGCTTCAGAGTTTCACTCTCCGTTAGGGATGCAACGATTATAGATTTTGTTGGTACGATTATTGTCTGAGGAATAATCACGGTTTCACGGTTATGATGATTATTATGCATTTATTAATTTCACAACACTATTAGTTTATAAAATCACATGAACACTCTTTATATATTAAAGTGTTATTTATTGCTGGCTTTTGTAACAGAAATAACATAGTAACCAACAATACAGCAAAAAATAATAATAAAAAGACAAACAAAAGTCCATCTCTCCCATTGGAATTAAAAAAATGTGACCTCTGCTCTGTAAACATTCATGACAGTATTTCTCTTTTGAAAATAACAAATGGAAATGGATCACAAAAGTATTTAATGTTTTCAGTTTGTACCTTCTTTACATTTATTTTGGACCTGGGGCAGAGGATTTGGAAACATGGTGAAAAAAAGTATTGTTGGTTTTTACTTCTGAATAATACTACAACAGGGATAGTAAATAACAAAGTCAATGAAGTAGCCTATTATTAATATACAACTAATATACTTTATTGTCCCACAGGGAAACTGTTACTAATGATGGAAATAAACTGAAATATTGTAATCAACTGTCATCCATACCAACGTATTCATTTTAATAATCTTTATAATAATTCATATGATTTTACATGTGGCCTGAGAAAATCATGCCTATTATTTTGGTTTGTGAGATCGGATATCGCGCTGCACACGTGTACAAACATTCAGGAGGACACAAACTTCTTGAGAATGCTGCCCCGTGACTTTTATTAATAAAATAGATTAAATAGCCTACTGGAGAGACGCACAGGCGCAGGTAGGCTAATTCACCCATGCAACTGTCACCCCTCTCTCTCTCGAATAATTAATTCAAGTAGCTAAATGTTATAATTAATTAATTCAAATAAATGTGATCTTACCGCACTATTTAATCTCTTTCTGATCTGAAGCGGGCAGAATGCTGAGCTAACGAGCTGTAGCTTTGCGTCAGGTGGTTCTTGCCTTCACGTCGTGCATTAAAATCGTTCAATGTACAGCAAGCCGTGCATTATCCCTTATGTATTCGCTCTAGCTTAGCAGCAGTTTTTTACAGCAATATTTAAATGACACCCTGGCCATTCTTGGTGTAGCCAAAATGGTCCCACACTATCGACAGGCATTTCTCTGGTGGAAATAAAGCTTTGCTGTTTGGTCCCTCTGTCACAGTATGTAGTAGCCTCCGTGCCTCTGATAAGCACGTCATTTTAAGCTGGTGCACCGCTAGTGAAACTTTGTTTTTGTTTTGCGCAAGCTGCAACAGTTCCGTTCCATGTAACAGAAACACTCGGTTTAGCGGAACCTTTACGATTAATTAACCGTGACGTTTTAAAGAGCAGTTAATCGCAAAACCGGTTAATCGCTGCATCCCTACTCTCCGTCAAGCGATCTGTGATATTTTTCAGTTCATTTGAATGGATGCGCAGCGCACCTGTGTTTGTGTATTTGGCGTAATGTGTTTCTAGTGTGAAGGCGCACGACTCGCCATCGCTTTCTCTCACTGTGAGCAAAGAGACGAGCAAAGAGCGAGAGTCTTACATAACATGCAGAATTGACGTGCTACATGTAAACGATATACTTTGTTGTATTTTCCTGTGAAAATAACAGAGTTCCTTTGGAATGCTTCAGCTTTTAAGAACTGCCGGGTTTTCCTGTAGTAGACGGAACTAATGCGCAAACGGCAGTCTCATTGGCTGGCGCTCACCTATTATCGTCCCTATTTTGATTTCAGCGAATCAGTTCGAGTGAACGCACACAACTTGATTAATATTCATGAATCCAGTAGCGCATTAATCCTTAGTGCGTTTTTATATTGTTCTTATTAGTAGAATTCGTAAAATAATAATAATATCTTATCAGTGTTACTGTTCTTTTTTTTTTTACAGGAACACTGAATTACCAAAAAAAGCACCAGCACCAGTCCCAAATTCATGGTTACCAAGTTTTAATTCTAATTACTAAACTTCTATTATTAAATACTTGATTATCATATTATAATGCTTGACTGCCTGATATTAAGAGTGTGCTTTCAGATATTTAAAAAGCGGTACCATTTTACACTTATATACGTTTTGTAAAATTGCATAACTTATATATATAATATAATATATATAGATTAGATATATTATATATATATATATCTAGTCAGTTCATCCTGGCGAGTAAACAAAAAAATACTACTAACCCATGGCGATTCAATTGCCAAGTGTCCTTTGAGGGTTGAACTGTATAAAAACAGTTCGGTGCTGGCCTGTATTTGTTTTGTCCTATCCGTATCTATCATATTGTTGTTGCCTTATTAAAAAATATGCTATACATTTAAAATAAATGTATTTAAATTTTATAGTATATACTTATGTTTTATAGTATATACTTATGTTTTTAATGAATGGATTTTATAATACAAATATCAATGTGTAACATTTTACCATATTTAACACTTTTATTTGTTCCCCACAAAATATTTTTTTTTCACTAAATGTTTGGATTTCTAAATTATTGTGCACTGATTTTTCTAGAAAAACTTTTGCTGCCGAATTATCCACTAAACTAGTTTATGATAATTTTTTTGTCATAGATTATAAATATACATAGGCCTATATTTTTTCTTTTTCTTTATAATGAAGTAGTCTGTATCTAGTAGATTGTGAAATAATGATTATCAGTTCCACACACAGAGAGATATATAAATTCTATTTATTTAAATGAGGGAAAAAATCTTCACTGGTATCAGATCGAAAACGGTATCTGCCAATACCGAACCCTAGGTATCGGAATCGGTATCGGAGGCAAAAAAGGCGGAGCGGAGCATCCCTATAAACAGCCATTTTTAACATGTATTTGCAAATACCCAAAATAAATAATAAAAAGGAAAAAATATTTTTTTACTCCAAAACAATGGCATACAATACCAAAACAATACTTTAACCCATTGTAAAAGCCGGTTCACAACAAGAACAGTAACTATTAATTTTAATAATAAAATTTAAAAAAAATTCAAAAAAAGTTCACAACACAACTATAATGATAAAACCACTGACAGACATTATTAAGCCATTCAATATTAGTGTGCACACTGCATAAAATAAACAAACAACGTTGTCAGCTGTTAATGTGGATATTAATATAATTATCATTAATTTTGTAAACAGACTAACTATCACTTCCCAAGTATGCCAAGTCAATCATGTTAGTCAGCTTGATAATGTTACTGGTGACAAATAGAATACAAAAGTAAATACACTACCATACAAACATTGAGTCAGTAAGATTTTTATTTGAAAAAGATGAATACTTTTCAGCGAGGACATATTAAATTGATCAAAAGTGACAGCAAAGACTTGCAAAATGCTGTTATTTTGAAATTTCTATTCATTAAAAAAATCCTGAAAAATCTCTGTTTCTACAAAAGCTGCACTGTTTTCAACATTGATTATAAAAAATAAATAATAGGAAAACAGATTCTGAAGACTGGTGTAATTATCCTGAAAATTAAGCTCTGCCAACAAATTAATAAATTGGCCTACATTAAAAATATTATTAAAATAATTCACATTAGGGCTGCACGATAAATCGCATGCGATATTTAATGCACATCTTGTCAGTAAAGCCAGTAGGGCTGGGCGATATGTCAAAAATATCGTATCGATAATCGCCTTGAAAAATATTGCGATATCCGAAAATATCGTCTACCTAAGCCCCACCTCCACTATGCCCCGCCAAGACAACATTGTCGACATGCACCATAAACACACCATGTTCAGTTTGGTCTTAAAGGGGTCATATGATGCTTTTTTAAAGATCATTATTTGGTGTATTTGGTGTAACAGAATATGTTGACATGCTTTAATGTTCAAAAAACACATTATTTTTCAAATACTGTACATTCTTGTAGGTCCTCTATGCCACGCCTCTCTCAAACGCTTCGTTTTCTACAAAGTCCCTCCTTCCGACAAGCGCAGTCTGCTCTGATTGGCCATTTGACCCAGTGCATTGTGATTGGCCGAGCACTGCAAGCACTCGTCGGAAATGTACGCTCCTTACCATAATCGCGAGCTTTATTTTTCAAAATAAATGTAAAGACAGAGCCCCAAAGGGGAACAGAGTCGCGTGACAGACACAGTGATGAAGCTGGTATGTGTTTGCAGTACACAAGCCACGGTTAAGACAGCTGACTCCACTGTGATGTGACCCTCTCTTCCTCTCTCCCTCCCTCTCGCACACACACACACACACACACGCACGAAACTCCGCATTTGAACAGTCAATAGAATATACTTAAACTAATAACAAAACAGTATTTGATTCAGAAGCGCCAGATTGTCATATCAAAGTCAGAATTACCTCCTCTACTAGGTTCACAAAACGGTCGTCCATAAAATGCATTGCTGATCAGTAATCTTAAAGATTCCTAAATGCATCTACTTTCGGAAGGCCAAATAAAGTGCTTTGCTTTCGCAGTGAAACACACAGCGTCTCCCTGACAATGGCTGCATCAACACTAACTGCGATTACTGAAACCACGCCTTCTTTCTTTGCGTGAACATTTGGGTGGCATTATGCTAATATTTCCACATAGTGAGGTAGATTTGTGGGGCCGTGTTCGAACGAGCCGTTTTAGGTAGACGTGGCAGAGTCTTAACTTTGATAAAAAAATATCTCTATGGTTTTGAGACTTTAGTCTTTGCAACTTTAGGTAACTTATCTATTCACGAATAGTTTGTAACACTCCAAAGAGAAAGGCAAACTTGAAATCACATCATATGACCCCTGAATTTATTGCCACAAAGTTTGGTTTTTACTTTTCTTAGTTTGTGCTTAAACTAACTGAAAACATTAGCTGAAAACATTTGGTGTTGCTAATAATTTCCACTCTGTTCTTATCAAATTTGTGTTTGAAATTAATTTAGTTTTGTGAGGAGAACTGTTGAGGACAAATAATAGAACCCAATTTTAAGTTCATCATGGTGAAATTGGACATTTTGTCATATATTGTCATATAATGTCTTGAATAAAATATGCCTATTTCCGGTGTTTCTCTTTCTTTTTGGCATTATCGCCTGTGTAGACACATTTCATGATGGTAAGTTTAATGTCCTTAATTATAACAATTGCAGCATTGTTTTAAACTTGTAGTCAAGCTATAACGTATTTGATATTTATAATGTATGACTAAAATCATGCAGGGATTAAAAAACGAATTCTGAGCAAAAACGTTTTTGCCCTTTTCCGGTAGCATACTAGTTCGGAGGCCTCTTTCGGTCCTCTTTAAATAACTGCTTCATTTAATTAAAAGCAGGGTAATTTAAATTTCATTTTTGTATTGTAATTTTTATTTTATTAATCAAAACAACGCCCACAATATAATATTCAGTGTTGGGCTGCCGAAACTCCGAACGCGTGCATGTTGAGGGGCGAGCTGAGAAGCCTACTAATGTCTTCATCCGTTTGCAACAAAACTTTATAGTTTTGTTGCAAATGAATTAAGAATTTATAGTGCTATATCTCAGCTTAATTAAACAATTATATTGTATACACGGTTTACAAAATCTGTAAAAAATATTGCATTGAAATGTGCGCTGAAAGAATGCGTATTTTAATTATACCCGTCATGTTTGTGGTTTTTCATCATTATACAGTCTGTTTAAATAAATATTCAGAAACACATGCAGTGCTACTTTTTGTTTTTTTCTGTTTAACTTTTATTAAACTGCAGCTCAAAATAGAATAGGCCTATACCCTAAATAAGGATAAATTATATTGGAACGCATCTCCAAAATAATCGCATACACAGATGCACGTTGCCATTACAGTAGTCAGCGCCGAACAACAGGCAAATAAAATATAAACTGAGGTTACAAAAGTGATTCAGTCAAGATCAGTGAGGGGATTTTCTTTTCTTTTGTTCTTTGGTTAACATTATAATGACTGGCGGCAGCAGCTGCTGTCAATGCACGGACCCAATACACTCTTGTTTTCTTTCTCCCCTCTTTGCGTTCACTTAAGACATAACCGATTGTATTTATGGGATATTTTGATATAATTCTGTGTGTATTTGTCCATTTGAATGTGTAAGAACACGAGAAAGAGCTCAGTTCAGTGTTCGCGTATATAAGAGGCGGCTTTTGTGCGTGCGCTTTGTGTGTGCGCAGCACAGAAAACAGAGTGCGAGTGCAGAAGTGAGTTCTATTTCGTCTTCTTGCAGTTGATTCTTTTGAAACCACAATAAATGCGCATACAGAAATCGAGACGCAGAATTGAAATGAAATTTTATAACAAGTAATTTGATTCCTGACTAGGGATATGCCGGTATCAAATTTTCATGTTGCGATTAATTGCTAATGCTTTTATCATGGTATGCGGTATTATCACGGTATTGAAATTTAGTTTTAAAAAAGTGCTGTCATAGTACAGTATAACATGGTTAATAACTTTTTTCTTATAACAAAAATAACTGAACATTTAAATGCAATAAAGCAATACAGAAAAATGTATAAAGTTAAAAGTTTCACACAGATTAAAGTGCAAAAGAACTATAAAGACCAATAGGTATAACTTTACAATAAGACCTCATTAGTTAATCTTAGTTAATGCGTTAACATTCACAATTTGCTACAGAAGTTATTAATCTTTGTCAAAAAAATACAAGTCTTAGTTCATGTTAGCTCATTAAATAACACAGTTGCAACTTTTGATTTTAACAACCTGTTATTAAATATTGGAATACCTAGGATTAATTAATGTTCAGAATAATTTTTCATTGGCAGTTTATGTTAACTAATGAAGCCCTAATGTAAAGTGTGACCGAACAATAAAGAATCAAAACACTTTCAAACAATATCTAGGGCATGTTGTAGTCCAGATTAAAATGTAAAAAAAGTTTGAAAATAAATAGCCTATTAGGTCTAAATATTTAAGTATTTGGCGCTTTGATGAACATCATAGCAAATACACTAATCTGAATGGCTGTTTAAATCATTTAAACACGATTCAGAAACAGAAAGTAGTGCAGCTGCTTTGTTTACAGGGTTTCTGGGGTAACGGCTGCATTTAAATGGTTTATTATTATTATTTCTGCAGTTTAGTGCCATCTGCTGTCAGAGCGTGAAAGTGCGCTTTCATCCAGAGCGTCTCTCACGTGTTCCGTCATGTGCTTCTCGTCCACCTTGTTTACGTCAGAGTGCGCAGGCCTCTTTCACGCAGCATACATCTGTGTTGTGCATTTTGACCAGTTGATGAGAAAAGTACTCTTAAAAGGCATTCAAAATTCGGAATAATTTGTAACATATAATTATTTACGGTATTTAGAAGTGCCCACGATAACAATATCGTGCATATTCATTACCGTGATGTATTGCATTACCGAATACCGGCACAAGTCTATTCCTGACCTTCCGCATCTGATCTGATTTCCGAAACTGGAATAGCTTTTCGATTCCCAACCCTCCTAATAAATTATTTCATTCTTGCATACAGAAAACCTGTATGGTGACTATGGGGCTATGTAAAATATTTTTTGCAACTTACTAGGTTTATCATTTGTAATTTTTTCCCGATAAATGTCGATAATCGTCTGTTACCCATGTAAAATATTTTTTGCAACTTATTAGGTTTATCATTTGTCATTTTTCCCAATAATGTCGATAATCGTCTGTTACCTGACTGTTGACATCGCGATACTTACGAGACCACGTCAATATACGATAATATTGTCATATCGCCCAGCCCTAAAAGCCAGTTCTGTAATCAGTGCATATATGATCGTGGTTTTGCGCAGATTGTCAGTGAACAGCAGCTCTGTGTAGTAAATGCTGCTCCATGTGAAAGCACGCACGTGATGCACAATGGTGTTTAGTCTTTCACAAAACATCAGCTAACGTAGGGACATTATAACTAGCCACCATACTGATTTACGGTTTTAAATATGTCAAGCGCTTCTTTTTAAAGTCTGGTCCCTGTTTTTATACAGTCTATCATCTATGGTCTGGTCGTAATAAAAAAAAAACAAAAAAACGTTTTATCGGGTTGTCAGTCAGTAATAATGGTCCGTGGGGAAACACGGTGTTCCGTGTGTAGTTACAGTAAATGGACTAAACGAAGCCTCGATTTTTTTGTATTCCGAGTTACTCAAGGTTTTCGAGGAACCGTTTCAGCCCTAATGTGAACATAAGACTTCTCTCAAAAATATTTGCAAAAATTTTACTGAACCCAATCTTTTGAACAGTAGTTCAAGGCAAAATGTGGTGGTGACAATGTCTGATAGGGCAAGTTCTGTCCATATTGTTGAGCCTTGACTCAAACAACAACAACACAATTCACCCTTTATACCATTTAAATAGATGGTGTTACACATTGATGAGGCTGACAATAGATCAGAACGGATCAGTAACTGCTAATCAGATGGCCTGGCCCATACATCAGTCCATGAATAATCATTAGCTCTACATGTCCTACAAATTTACCCATAAATCTGCTGCAGAACAAGCATGCCCTTACAGAAACACTAGCGCAGGCAAGAAAACTCTTCATTCATTTAAACATTGAATATGCTTATTACCAAGACACAAATATACACTATTTCCCCGCAGCAAGCAAAACATGTTACTGCTACACCCTTATCTGCAAATGTTATCAATTCAAAGCAGTTGTGTAGTCTAAACCGCAAAGCACAGCACTAGCAATGCCAAGGGAATGCATAGACTGATAAAACATATACCTTCAATGCAACGCAAGTCACTTTGGATAAAAGCATCTGTCAAATAAATAAACATGCATATGTAAAAATGTTTTGATTATATGTAAAGCTACCTGATATTTATACTCTATTGTTTTTACAGAACGAAATCCACCTTAAGAATACAGATCAGCACCATAGCAACCATAAAAATTTTTTTTTTTTTTTTTAAAAAGCTTCAAGTTCAAAACCACAACTAAAATCCAAATTCCCGGTTCTGCCTACCACCGTTACCTGCTGTCCGCTGCCTTTCTCCAGCCGGTCGATCATCTCTTCAAACTGCAGGGCTCCCACGTCCATCTTCTTCTTCAGTTTATTTACAAATGTCTCATCCTCAGAGTCCAGGTCATAATCCGGCTGTTCGGTGTCCAGACTGAATGCTGTATGTAGCAGGACCAGTTTAGAGGGCACAAAAAAAGAAAAACAGAGTTAGAGATGTTTTACTGTGAACCAAAACCATGATAAACCAAGTTTCATTGCAGGCTACAAACCATGTAGTTATTATAGGTGCAACCCTTAACTTCTGTGCCTATTGCAGCACCAAATTGAATTGCAACCTGTTTGAGCAGACTGACATTGCAACACTGACTCCAATTACATGAGTTTGGGGCTATTTGTTTGTCTGAACCATCATGGATAATCCTTTTGCTGGTTAGACTTGTAAATAGCATCTTTCCCCACTGACAGCCATTCAATCTTACCTGTATGTAGTGTTGCTTTCATCAACGAAAATTATGACTAAATATAGTCGTCAACGAACCTTTATCACGTGACGAAAACGAGACGAGACGAAAATGCTGGTCATGTGATGACGATAATTAAATGTACAATGCAATATCGTTGACGAATAAAAACGAGACGAAATGTGGCTTACAAAATAAAAACTATGCTAAAATGTCTCTTCATTTTCGTTGACCAAAACGAGACGAAACGAAATGTTATAACGTTATTTCGTCTCGTTATTATTATTATTTTGCAGTATTTCTGTTTCCTGTGTCTCGCTTCAGGGGCGCAGACGCAGGCGACATCACTTCCTCAAGCCCCACTCGCGCCTCGCGGAATTATTTAGAACAGTGTTTCCCAACCGGGGTCTGTCGAGAGCAGGGGTGCTGTGTAAAAAATCTTTTTTTAATATTTTTAAATTGCTAAAATGTTCAAAAAAGCAGCTATTATATAATATCCATTTCTAATGCCGCCAATAATTAGAGATGCACAGAAATTCCGGCTGCCGAAAATGAGTCACCGCTCAGAATTCCACATTGTGTGTGCGTGTGTGTGTGTGTGTGTGTGTGTGATCCCACTCTATGCGTGTGTGTATTATCCATAGACTGTATGGTATTATCCCGCTCTATGTGCGTGTGTGCTCCGCTCAGTCGCTCGCGGCCCATGTGAGTGCTCCATTCATATACCGTTCATGCTCATCGGAACCGCAAAGTCCACTCAAAAATCGAGCTGACAGGAAACATCGATGTAGTACAGTATTGTTTCTGTCTGCAATAGCCCTACTGTGCTGTAACATGGTGTGGTAAATGGGCAACTCTGGTAACGCTGCCCTCTCATTCATTGATCTGCTAACAATTATGCTCACGTGTCCACTGATAATAATAGCTTCCTAGGATTAAACATTATTTGGATAATTGTTAAAAAAAAAAAAATCTCTTAATAGCCCTACAAAAATACACTGAGTGAGCAAAACTTTGTTTAATTACCATTATAACTATCTCACAATGTTTACATATGAATAAAAGCCTACATTAAAATCTGTCATATAAATTGGTCTCTTCATTAGAAATTAGCCTACTGATTTTTTATAATATTAAAAATATCTGTATGACATTATATTCTGCAGTTCTTCCCTGTTGTACCAAATATCTATACTTTTCAAATTATAATATCGAAGTTAGAAATTCAGATATTGTGACCAAATTAATTTTGTAGGGTGCCACAATTTTGTTAAATTTTCCAAAGGGTGACTAAAGAAATGTTGGGAAACACTGATTTAGAAGGCGAAAACCAAACAAAGTTAAGTCTGATACAGAGAAAGGGACCGATGGCCGGCCTGCCGGGGTTTGTCTTTATTTAAATTTATGTGTGTGTACTTCTAACATGTTTGGTTGGTAAAATAAATGTTGTAAATTCAAATCAGAGCGTCTTCTGTGTCTGGAATGGATGTATTCTTGAGTCTATAAGGTAACAATAATATAATAAGATAACCTTGTTTGAAATGGGTTTGGCTAAAAGAAAATTTTGGTTTTGTCTATACTACTAGATACTTATACTATATTGACCGGGTTAAATAGAATTGCATTTTTAAAAAGAGACTAAAATACAATTTTCGTCGACTAAAACTAGACAAAAATAGTCATGGATAATTCTGACTAAAACTAGACTAAAATGCTCAAGACTTTTAGTCGACTAAAAAGAGTATGAACGTGACTAAAACTAATAAAAACTAAAATGAGTTTCACACAGACTAGACTAAAACTAAAATTAAAACAGGCCGCCAAAAACAACACTACCTGTATGTTGACAAATAATTTTTCAAATAACATATCTGACTAGTTATTTTCTTCTATTACAAGAAGTGATTTACCAGTGCCCAAATCAGTTCTGAATGGCTCTTAAAAGCATGAAACGAATGTGTTATTCCCTGTCTGCTGCCTTTTGTGTCAGAGCTCAGTGAAGTCAGTAGTAAAGGCGTGAAGGACACACAAACCTCAAGCTGAATGAGATATTTGGTCTGGATAAAGGCTGAATGACTCACGCTGTATGTGAATGAGCTGTTTGGGCATCCTGAAGTCCCCCGGGTAGAGGGACTCATAGTAGGCGATGTTGCTCTCAGCCTCTGGGACAGGAATCACCATGTTGTCCCTCTTCTCCCCGTACACCTGCTGAGCAGAGATGGCCCGCTGGAGATGGTGTTCCTACATGCACACACAGAATATAAGATTTAGCCTAGTTAAATTGCAAATGCAAGTGTGGGGTTTGGCTGGATGGTGACCAGTATTGTGACTGTGTTGCCAATTTAGCCTCTTCTCCTGCCACTTCATACCTCTTTAGACAAAAAAAAAAA
>JADLZN010003198.1:0-32567 GCA_018155175.1 Sinocyclocheilus anophthalmus
TGAGCACATGCGAGCTATCGGCACGGCATATCGGCATAATTTTTTTCCAAATCGGCCAATGCCGATATTTACATTTAAAGCCATTATCGGACGATTCCGATATCATTCCGATAATATCATGCATCCCTAGCATTAATATATTAAATATTGTTTTACCACAGCTAGTTAAACCAATATTTGACCTGTAATGCTGATGGGACATAATTTAACAATTAAATACACAGTTACATTAAATACCCAATTTAAAGTCATACATACATCATTCCTTTCCCACAGTCAATTTAAGGAAACCCACCCATCCTTGGCCTAAATTTAACGCTGGACAATGCTGATGAGACATTCTAGCCATGACCACTCAAAAACAGCACTGACACGTTAGAAACGGCTTTTTGTAAACAGTCTTTTGTTGGAGTTGGGCTGAAGACATTCTCTTCTGGGGCTCCCTTGGCATTCTAGGGCAGTCTAAGACTGAAATAAACCGCACAAAACCACATTTGATCAACCTGCTTAGACATTCTCATTCGAAAGCCAAAAGGCACTTTAAATATTGCAAGAATTTAATGTTTAAGATCAGAGAAAGTGATTTCCTGTCATGTTGAGGTACATTTTATCTGCAGATTCTGATTGGTGAGGACAAAAACATCATAGCTGCCAGCCAAGAAAGACACAAGCTAAGCAAAAGGCCTGAATAATGCTGATATAGCTTCGTGCAACCTTTCCTTTTAATCCTCAATTTGAAGATTACTTTTACCTTGGCTTTTTGGGATTGAAATCGCACTTTGCACTAATGGATCCACCTTGCAAGCACGCTGCCTCCCGCCTTTACAGGGCATCGCTATGGCAACAGAGCGTGTGCGAGCAGCGGGGAGAGGAGAGCGTCAGGCCGGGATGCCTGCGTCTCTTGCAGAGCAGAGCTACAGCTTTCAGCCTGACCGTGACTGTTTGCGACGACGCAGCACGTTAGGATTTGATTGACAAGTTTGTGAGGATTAATGTGTGAATATTGACAGAAAGCCGAATAAACAGGAGCTGGAAGCATACAAGGAAGTGTGGGTCCATGTTGTGCTGTGAGGCCTTGGGGGGGTTAGCGGCGGTGGGCCTCGGCCGTCGGTCCGGTTGGGTCTGTTGAGCAGAAGTGCTCTTGTAGGAAATGCAAGTTCAATTTTGAGAAGAGTCTCAAGAAGCAGGAAAGCAGGAAATACCCAATCACCATGTGCACCCAGGGAACCTGTGTCAGTAATTATAACACAGAATTTACTTGCTGTAAATGTAACAACTTACAAAAACATACACGTTCTTAATAGTTCACCCTAAAAAAGACCATTAGTTTTCATTTACTCCTCATCAAGCATCCAAATATAATATTTAATATTATAGAGGAATTACAATTACATTGCCCCAGTAAATCGCAATTCTCTTTTGAAAAGATTCACATTTAATTAGGAAAAATGTTAAAATGCAGGAAAGCAGGAAATACCCAATCACCACATGTGCCTTGGGAGCCTGCATTAATACAATAACAGTACTGCACAGAATTTTCTTGAATCAAATCTAAATACAACAACCTAATAACAAAAAGTAGTTCAACCAAAGTTTAAAGTTATCATTTACTTACAATCAAGCGTCCAAACATAATATTTAATATTATAGAGAAATTAAATGTACATTTCTCCAATAAATCACAACAATCTTTTGTAGAGATTCTCATTTTAATAGGAAGAATCTCAAAGAGTGAGAAAATAGGAAATACCCAATCACCATGTGTGCCCTTGAAGCCTGCGTCAGTATAGTATCAACTACTGCATCAAATTTACTCAAATAAAATCTAAATACATGGACCTAATCACAAAAATGAAAGGAATAGTTCACCCAAAAATAAATGGATTATTTTAACTCACCATAAGCATCCCAATATATATTTAATATTATAGATAATTAAATGTACAATACCTTTTTCGTAGAGTTTCCATTTTATAACAGAAAGACTCGTCACAGTGTGAAAGCAGGAAATACCCAATCACCATGTGCGCCCTGGAAGCCTGCGTCAATATACTAACAATTACTACACAGAATCTACCCAAATCATATCTAATTACTTACAAGAACCTAACAAAAAGTACTGCCTCCATTCACGATCGGCAAGCACTGATGCCAAGAGACAGGAAGTAGGTCAAGTGTGCATACGGCGCTGATTTGTGAATTATGCAGAAGTCTGTGTCTTGGAACTTTAGTTCGGGTTTATGCCATGCAGATGTATGTAAACTACATACTGTATGAAATATGAGTTCTTGGACTGCTCAAAGTTGAGACGGTGAACTTTAAGCAATGTAGTCACTGCATTTTCTCCGGAAATAAAAATGTTCTCAGTGCCATCACATTGTCAGTTCCCCGCTGAGCATGTATGTAAATAACATCCATCCCTGAGGAGCCCAAAGGGCTAAATATGACTTTCTCTCTTTTTGTCTGCCAGGGCCAGATATAGCATCATGTCACTGAGAGGCTGCATACTTGCATCTCTGGTGTTATAATTTACACTTAATATAATTTATAATTTACACTCTGTGGACTGAGCAGTTTGTACCCACATGAAGGCACAATCTCATCATTACACACCGAAAAAACTTGCAGAACTTTGCCATGTATACACTGTACTCAAATTAATACACCATAACCACACATTAAAAAATGTAAATGTTTTTAATTATTTTTGTAATGAAAAAAAATCGACCCTTACTTGAGTAAAAACACCAAGGTGGGGGTGGGGGGGGATCCACTTTGAAATAAATATTTTCTCTACTAGCCAATTGCCACACTTATTGGTAGCTCTGGAATTGTTATGATTAAAAGTTCTCTATTCCCAACCATAATTTGCATTTTTGCAATTTCTATTCCCAATCCATATTTGCAACCCCATGGTGATTATATTTATAATATTTAAGAATACTTTGGAACACAACTATTAGTGTGCTCAAAATTATTAAGTTCATATTTTTTTAATTATTAGTTACTGTTTTTTTTTTTACAAAAGATATTTGTATATAGAACTTGGTGTGTATATATATATATACAAACAGACACACGTTGGTGTTGTGATTACTGTAGATACACACCACATATAGAGGAAGTAATATAAGACATATAATTATATAATTAAAACGAATTTAAATAATTGTACAAAATCTCTCTCTCATCTATATATATATATATATTACATATATATATAGATTGTTGTGCCTGTTTGATTACCGACTGATATAAAATTAATTAAACCCTGAACACAAAGGCTATTATGATCATTTTTTCTCAGTGTGGCGTAACTATGTGGGTGAGAGTGTGAGCTGCGTATGTATGTATTTTTGAGTGAGTCTATAATGTAGAATGAATGCGGGGTTGTGTGTGGGTGGGCGGCAGCTGCATGTACAATTCTTTTCCCCCCCCTTTTTTGTCAGGAAGAGAGAGAGAGAGAGAGAGAGAGGAGAGAGAGAGAAGAGAAGAGAGAGAGATAGAGATAAAGCATAAGAACTTTTTCCATACCATATTTTCCTTACACGTTTGAATTAAAGAGTTACATGTCCAAACTCCAACCCATTTATGCAAACTAAGAATGTCATTATTATGACAGAGCTACAAACACATTAACATATCACCGTCCAATCACAAGAGAGGTCATTTATATACATTAAATGTAGTAGTCTTAAAGGTACAGCAGGTACTCTCTTTCAGCGAAAAAATTTCCTCATAAGCAGATTTAAATAAAAATAAAGTGTATGATAAAGCCCTTTACTGTCAAGAGCATTTGAAAGCACAAGCAGATGTAACTCTGATCACCTCACGAAACTCTGACAGGTTTTTGCCTCTCACACATCCAAAATAGAAGCCCAGCTGAATTATTGATGGTAAAGCGCCGCAGTCATTCAGTTGGTACAGTCAAACCTTATTAATGTGTGAGGAAGTTTCTGCAAAACAGCAGGACACTGTCATCACAACCAAAACACTGTCCCATCAACTTCATCCCAACAAACAAGAGATAAGCTAAGCAAATGGCCTCTAAAAGTAGCATTTTTAATACAGAGGATGATATAAAAAAAATAAATCTTGGTCCATATCGATAACCAGTAACTGATATAATGTATGTAAAATGTATAAATGTATGAAAATTTTGCCAAACAAAGGTATGTTAAAAAAAAAAAAGGGAACAAAATGGGGTTGTGGAAAATAGTTGTTTCATGATGAGGGTAGGGGTGAGTGATGATGCCAAATCTTATATCATGGATAGGAAAATATTCTATTTCATGTACTATACATCGATATAGTTATTTTTGCTTTAAATAATGTGTTTATGATTAGAAATTTCATAATTCGTGTCAACAGTGTCAATATCACAAAAAACTAATACTAACCTAAATAAAAAAACAAACAAAAAAAAACTCAAACTCACTGCAGACAAGTAAACAGCGCGATAAATCATAATAAGACAAGCATAGGACAAAAACTACAGTGGAACAAACTGTGTAAATTGTGTAAATTAAATAGATTTGCGTCTTATTACCGTTACAAAAGTGTTTAGGCCAGAGCCTGGGAGAGTTTCTCTCTTTTGTGTTGGATTAACATACTGACAGACAGCGAATATCGACTGCTGTCACTTTAAGAGCTTCCCGGATCCAATATACTGTTACAGCTGTGTTTTTTTTTTCTCAGCTGTTTGCTTTCACTTAAAGTGTCATGAAACCCCCCTGGTCTTTCACACCTTAGATCTGAAAAAGAATCCAGAAATGGGTGTTTAAAACTGGAAAAATGGGAGTGAAGAGGGTGGGAAGAGGGGAGAAAGCAACCAATAAAACACAGACCTACAACTCACTCATTATACAGACAAATGAATATTAAAATATCTTTAAAACAGACAGAATAAAGGCAGTTACTTTCTGTTTACTCTTCTTTGAATTTTCAGTCTATATATCATTGTTTGCTGTGTATCACAATAATCCATCGCGTTCATGATCAGATGTACCGCTGTATCAGCTTCAGTGCCCTTATTTGATTGTATTTCACTTGAGGAAGACATGATGTGTATGTGTATGTGTGCATACACAGTGCCGGTTTATGTTCGGAGCAAGAGAGAATATGAAATATGTTCACATAAACTTGAAACACGCTTGCTCCAGTCTGGATATGAACTATGATCCACGCAGCGAGTGTTATTAAACTCATCGTGGCGTACCACGCAGAAACCGCGCTCTCATGCATGCGTGCTCCACGTGTTGTTACATAGTAAATATTGTTATGGTCATGTTTACAGAAATGAACTGACAGCGCGAAAGCTCGTTCATCAGATTTGAATTCTCCGCTGTAAGATAACCTCATGCATAATACAGCGCAGTGATTGGATCATAAGATTTAATTCCCATGAATAATACTGAGAAACTCGGAGCCCATCCCCACTGCAAATTAACGAAATATACAGGGTTTCACTTGCGTTTTGACTGGAAGAACGACAAGTGCTCCCAAAAATGACAACGACCCACTTTTACCCCATAAGGGTTATTCACCCCAAATGAACATTAGGCTGTGTTTCTACACACGCACCCCCGAGGCATCCTAGGTGTATATGACTTTCTTCTTTCAGACGAATCCAGTCGGAGTTATATTAAAAATTGTCTTTGATCTTTCAAGCTGTTTAATGCCACTCAGCGGGTGTTGCATTGCTTCAGTCCAAAAGAACTTAAATAAAAAGCACCCATCCATAAAACAAAAAGTGTAAAATAAAAATAATCATCATATCTTTAATGTAGCTTGCGCCAACAGTTTTACACAGAAGCAGTTCCGGGAGCATGACGTATGAGGTCAGTGTTGCGCATGCGCTGGTGAGTCTCGTGAAAACCAACGTTTGTTTACAGGATCAAAGGAAGCAAAGTTTCCTTACTTTAGCAAAGGAAAATCAGTCTCCTCTTGGCTTATATCGAAATCCTCTGACATTCTTCTTTACAAATCCTCGTTTTGTACTTCTAATTCTTGACCGTTGTTTTGTTTTGATCTCTCCGCTGCGTTTCCACGTGCGTCACTTCTGAGCGGCGCATGCGCAAAGCCGACCTCCGTACGTCATCCTCCCGGAGCTGCTTCCTTGTAGGACTGTTGGCGCAAGCTACATTAATGTGATTATTTTGTTTTGAATATGGATATTTTTCTTATGAAAATGCATCGATTCGCTACAGAAGGCCTTTGTTCACCCCCCGGAGCCGTGTGAGACACTTTTTTTTTGGATGGGTGATTTTTATTTAAGTTCTTTTGGACTGAAGCAATGCAACACCCACTGAGTGGCATTAAACAGCTTGAAAGATCAAAGACCATTTTTAATATAACTCCGACTGGATTCGTCTGAAAGAAGAAAGTCATATACACCTAGGATGCCTCTGGGGTGAGTAAAACGCAGCCTAATTTTCATTTTTGGGTGAACTAACCCTTTAATAGAGACAAGAGTGCTAAATTGTTTTTTCAATGATTGCAACCTTGTGCATATCATGTTAACATCTCAAAAAAATTGTTTAGGGTTTCATACCACTTTTAAGACCTAAATTACTGTGTTTTTCCGAGATACTTTGCAAAGACCGGCATTTTGACACATAAAAGTGTGTGTATTTACCTGGTCAAGGCCTTTGAAGCGGCTATAAAAGCGGCAAAAATAACTATGTTTAATACTCCCGCACACTATGAGCATTGTTTTCGCGTGCATGCCTCCCTGACAGCTTTTAGAAACTCTTGTACATATAGTGAAATGAGCTCTCTTTCAATGGTTTAAAATCACTTGTTTTTAAACTGCAATGCTTAAAAATGCATGCAAACAATAAGTTTTCGTGACGACGTAGCAAAGCAACGTCACGTGAGTGTGTAACCGCTATAGAGACGATAGTCCAAAATCTCTATGGGTTGACAAATTTCTACTGGTTAATTGTGTCTACCGGTATATCGCCCACCCCTAGATGAGGGTTTAGCTTCAGGGTTATTAGTTGAAAAGCTCGAAATCTAGCAATAATAACTCAACAAAAGTGTAAAACCTTTCTACACTCAATTTATAATGTAATGACTGCAGTATTTTCTCAAAACGGGTAAAGCCACAAAGCCGAAAAACTCGCTCCCCAGAGCGCCAGGCTAAACAGGTTAAAGTGGAGCACAAGAAGACTGACAGATCTTGTAGTCAGGCAGCTTACTGTAGCAGAGCAGACAGATGGACGGCTTTCTGACGCTAATGAGGATTTGTGGGCTCTGAGTTTGAGGTGCTGAAATGTTCATTGGTTCGTAGAGATCAAGTCGTAAATGAGCGCAGCTATGCGGTCGGCTACATGCAGATACAATAGCTTGGTGACTTGTAGAGAAATAACTACCAGCAGTGTGACGTGATCATTTAATATAATTAAAATAATCAATTCGTCATGGGAAGCACAGAATGGAGTTACTAGAATCATTATTGGCACTATGCAAAATGGTTATTAACACAGCGCAGAGATTGTTTGTGATGATATGTGTTCGGTTAAGGATGAGGAAGCCAGAGGCACAGCAAACAGCAGCGCTGTAATTAAATATCAACAAGAAGTCGCTCACACAACATCAGAACTCTTTATATCTTCAAAGCAGAGGCTATGAGCCTGAAATACATCTTCAATTAAACAATGTGAACACACTGACAAGATAAAGGACATAAAACTGAGAGAGAATTATGAGAGGTCTATCCAATCCTGATCTTGGGCCTGCTTTTGGTTTAAAGACAACACAAAACAACACATTTTACTTCTGTAATGTGATGTATTCACCCGGGTGCAGGATATGGAAACCCAGTGACTAGTATGTTCACGATCCCCTGAAGCACTGCTCATCATGCTGTTGACATATGCACTCATTTGCACATGAATATCTGACGGAATATGCCACTTTGGAGGTTGGTGGATGTAATCTGATTTGAACTGTAAAACACCAAAATCACTTTAAAAAAAAACTGATGGTAAAAAGCATGTCAGAGTTAAAAACCCTATGTCAGAGCTGAAACGGGGGTCATTACCTCGCTAGTTTTTTTTGTTTTTTTAAGGGAGTCTTGATTCACAGCAATAATCTATAGTAAAGCTGTAGAATTCCACAGCTTCCACAGATTTCCACAGCTCTACTGCTGTAGACAGGTAACAGCTTGTTTCAGCTTGTTGACTCAGTTCACAGTAAAACCTTCCAGGTGCTTTGAGATTGAATTATAAAGCACACCAAATCACTTTATTTTCACATTTCAAACATTTTTGTGGACGGAAAGTTTTAGCATTTCACCAGCTTTGTAATGACATTCAATTTTCTGATATTAGCTCCATTCTCTCCGAGATGCCTCAACGTTGCTATGGTTACCACGGTGCCAGTTTTACGGGGACTCACTCCCGCATTTAAATGCGGTTGTCACTCCTGAAACTTTACAGTGTGTACGTGGCCAATGACATCCAAAGTTCAATTTCAATTTTTTGAAATTTCAAGTTGATTGACGACCCTTTACAGTTTGACATTCCCATGCAAATCATGAGCAAAAACACTCACATTTCTCATTAAAGTACAACACATGGCCTCCCTTGAGCACAGCCTTGGCTAATCCAGGAGTGAAAGCATAAACAAAGACCTACTGTCTGTGCGGCTGAAAGAAAAACCTTTGCGCTCAGTATTTGCCCCCATCCAAGCCCCTCGCAAGGTGGGTGTGCAGGCTTCAATGCCACCTTTAATACCTACCTGAAACAGGGTCAAAGGACCATGATGGAATTGTCTTTGTGAAGATACTGCTCTTGGTTTAGTGCTGTGGACAGGAAATTAAGCCATTTATGCATGACTTACTAAATCATAGCAGGACAAGGGGAAAAATATTTGTTTCTTTTTACTTTAAAGCAATCATTCCCAGTTTCTGTGTGTGTCAAAAGATAGTGTAACACATCTGTCCACTGCAATAGAGGAGTGCAGTTGATATCCTACTCTAACCATTATATATATATATAACTATTTTTTTTTCTAATTGTATCGCTCTCACATAATTAAACATGCTCAGCATGTTCCAATTAAATATATATTCTCCCATTCCACTGTTCAAATATTTGGAGTCTGTAAGATTTTCTAATGTTTTTTTCTCTCTATTACTCATTTGCCTGGATTTATTTGATCAAAATTACAGTAAAAACAGTTATATTGTGAAATATTAGCATAATATATACCCCATATAAATCGCATATAAATCACATAATTTAATTGTATTAAATACATTACATGTTTTTACATTATTATGATTTTTTTCCATATTTTTTCAAAATACGATTGGTTCAAAGCAGCTCTACTAAGTCAGACTGTTATGTCTATAACACCCGACAATAAGGTTATTGTTAACGTTTTAATGCTTAACGATATTAACTACCAAGGAGCAACACTTTGTGTCACGATCATGGACTTTTAGTTTGTTTTCTTCCCTCATGTTTCACTTAACTTATGGAGTAATGACGCTGAAATGTTTGAAACTGTTTTAATTTTGGTTTAGGACTGTGGCTGCATCACCGGCATCTTGCAGAAGAAAGGCACACGCACGTCGTTCAGTTTTGAGTTCGCTGGAAAATCACACTGAGTAAGTGCACAGTGTAGTAATTGTATTATTCCTAGAATATGTGGTAATATTAGTATTGTGGTTTTTTGAAAAGTAAAAGGTTTTTTTTTGTTAAAATGTTAGATTGGCAATTTTTCTCATGCAGTATGCATACTAACTAATTTACTGTGGTGACTACACCACTCTTGCCTTCACCTGCATCTCTCAAAGGAAGGGGGCACTCGTTCAGTTTTCATCTCCATTCAGAATCTTAGAGTAAGTGTGTATTCACTATTTTACAGATGTTACTTTTATTTGATTTATTTACTGTATGGTAAACTATGCTTGCTATGTTGTAATTGTATTCTTTGTTTCGATAAATTGTTACTAGTATCAGTGAACATCACAATATTGTTAATAATGTAGTTTGTGTAAACAGTTGTGTAAACAGTCCCTCTCAGTCACACACCTGCCAGCTCATTATGCAGCTCATTATGCAGGCCGTTGTCTTCTCAGGTATGAATCCCTCAGTATACATGGACAAGTCCCGCCCCCTCGCTTATTCCTTTTCTACACAAAAAGTGTCTTAGAAATTTTTAATCAATATATTGTTTTCTGTGAGTGAGTAAACAAGATGATTTTCACATCATTTTGATGCAAAAACTCTAGACTTCAAGATCTGTTATCAAATCCCTGTGAACAAATGTTCCTGTATGTGTTTTAGGGGTGCCTTTTCAGTGACTTTAAAATTGTAGTTTTTCACTAAGCACGCATAAACTTTGTTTTCTCAAAAACACAATCACATAAATACATGCTGCTCACATATTATTGTAGCCCAGTTTGTGCTGATTATGGTGCTACTAAACTTTGTCATTAAAATGTTTATTAGCAACTGTAAAAAGCACAAATGTCAGGACATGTCACAACTTCTCCAGGCCCAAAACACACTCAGACCCCAGAGGGTTAAGGGTAAGGGTCAACACTTACTGCCCATGGTGGTTTGGATGTAACACCCAGAATGGTAAATACAGATTTTAAAGATCTGTCCGCTGCAAGTGGACACCATGCATTAAAAGGTTACTAGGTTGTGCTGTCAGAAATGAGATCATGATGAGCATAACAATCCCAATAACAACATATCCTGCTCCCTGAAGCGATAAATCTTCCTCAACTGCTATTACTTGCTTTTTTTCCCTCTGGCACATCTGCAGGGAAAAAAAAAAGGTTTCCACGTGGAATGCATGCTTTTATCTTCTGTCACATGCACACAACATAGCCCTCTCACTTTGGTTTTCAGTCAAGATCTGTTAACAGTTACAGTAATGAAGCAAAATGGGTAAGCACAGCTTTGCACAGTGCTGTTATAAGTGATTAGCAAAAATACAGATGATGTGTAAGAGCTGGAAACCCAGTGACTAGTATGTTCACGATCCCCTGAAGCACTGCTCATCATGCTGTTGACATATGCACTCATTTGCACATGAATATCTGACGGAATATGCCACTTTGGAGGTTGGTGGATGTAATCTGATTTGAACTGTAAAACACCAAAATCACTTTAAAAAAAAACAGATGGTAAAAAGCATGTCAGAGTTAAAAACCCTATGTCAGAGCTGAAACGGGGGTCATTACCTCGCTAGTTTTTTTTATTTTTTTTTATATGGGAGTCATGATTCACAGCAATAATAAATAGTAAAGCTGTAGAATTCCACAGCTTCCACAGATTTCCACAGCTCTACTGCTGTAGACAGGTAACAGCTTGTTTCAGCTTGTTGACTCAGTTCACAGTAAAACCTTCCAGGTGCTTTGAGATTGGATTATAAAGCAAACCAAATCACTTTCTTTTCACATTTCAAACATTTTTGTGGAAGGAAAGTATTAGCTTTTCACCAGCTTTGTAATGACATTCAATTTTCTCCAAAAAAATAATGCTTGCAGGTTTATTGTCGAGCTATGTTGCTTGAAAATAAAATAATTTAAAACTAAATTTTAAATAAAAAATGTAAATGCAAAATAAAATCTCATTCAGTATAATAACTGGCATTCAGCTTTTATTATGGGCTTGTGGTAGTTAAATCAGCCCATGGTGGTTTGCTGATCTTAGTTGGTTTAACCTGATTTAGCCTGAGGCTGATGAGTGTCCGAAACCCTTCTAAACCCAATAAACAGGCCACCCTAACCAGCTTGGCCTGGTTTGGAAACTAACTAACATGTGTCATGCAGGATTCATCCCTATAGACAGCGTTTCTTTTTAGTGATTTTTGAGCTTCCACTTTGGTTATGATTCTGCCTTCAGCTGCGTTCACACCGCCAGCGACTGCATGTCGCTTGTTTCTGTACATCAATGAACTCATGGGTGATCCTGTTGCTGCCACCCTAATGTTATTGGTAGACTGCACAACTGAACATATCTTTAGAAAATGCATTCACTATATCGATAGTAAAACTAAGATATCATTATAATTTGACTAGTTGCTAAAGTAACATGCCACTCTCAAAAAAAATAAAGTTTATTTTCGCTAATAAACATAATTGTTGCCACAACTGGCAACCCAGGGTGTCAAAATCCTATTGGGTAAATTGGCAGTGGGCAGAGTCACTCAGACCAAAACAAAGACAGACATTCCGACACAGAACGCACATTTCAACGCAGAATAACTGCTGTAGTGTTGTTGTTTTTTCAGAGAAACAAGTATGTGAACTTTAGCATGTTTCCTAAACATAGTACAGGCCAGAAAATTACATACTGCACCTTTGACTGCATCAGTGCTTAACTACTCATTTAAACATATAATCAACAGAATCTATCGATGTATGAATCAAACTTATTGAGACTCAGACAGTTTCTTTTCCATGCAACATTTTATTATATCCACACTATGTTTACAGAAAAATCATATAAAACTGTGAAATCTTGCCATAAATGATCTGTCCTGTCTGGCCAGCACTTGAGACAGTGACGTGAGCACCACTAACGTTGTCTTCACTATTGTTTGTCACTCCTGAAAGTCACTCAATATTTGCATAAAGTTGAAGATTAATTTTGTCATGGCGCTGGACACGAACACATCGGTTCACCAAAAGTCGCTGTCGCTCGTGATGCTGGAAGTCGCCAGCTCTCCATCAAATACGATTATTCGGCGTCTTACTCTCAAAATTGTTTGGATACTGAACTGTCTTGAGTGGTTTGCTTTCTATTGCACTAGTGATCAATTTTAAACCATTGTACTCTTATTGCAACATAATATATTGCAGCTATGGCAAAATGCATTGTACATACAGTAATTCATTTAGTAAAACAATCCAATAAACTTTTTGGTCAGCTATTCATTCTACAATCCACAGAGCAACTGCACTATCTTGTATTTACAGGTGAACATGTCCCCCAGACAAACACTCAGCATGTCCAGAGGATTGGCAGATACATTTTACACACTAATGCAAAATTGACTCTTTAATCTGGCATGTGTCCCGTGTGGCCACATTGACGGCAGCCACAAAACACCCACTATTAGTGTTGTTTACATCCAGCACTAAGTAACTTAAGTCCTCCTGATTGATTTATGATTGCGGGATACATCTCCCCCTGCACCTGTTCTGAATACAGCTTATTAGTTGCGCTATTTGATTTTCCTCCCATTCATTTACAACAGAGAAAAAAAATAAAGAGCCAGTGCAATACAGTCTGTTTGAGCTCCCAGCACAAAAGGCTATTCTATCTTCCACAGACTCTCTGAGATATGGTTGCCATGGACTTTGGCTTAACTGCAGCTATGCAGTGAGCTTAACCAAGTCATTAAAAGGATTTAACATATTCTAAATATAAAAAGAGTGAATTTATTGTATGCATGCTCTTGAGTGATTCAGAAGAGAGTTAGTGCACCATATATCATGAGGAAGTTTGAGTCATTCAAACAAAATTAGCCTGGATACCTGTAAAAAGGATTTGCAATGAGCATGTCCTCAGCATTTAAAGAGCATCAGGAGTTCAACAGGCATGTTTGGATGTTTGAAGGAATAATTTTCTCGCCAGCAAGTTGTATCAAACCCATATTAATTTCTTTCATGGAACTCTAAATAAAACATTCTGAAGTATGTAAGCACAAATCACTGTTTTTCCATCAAGAAAATGTGGACGTTGATATTAAAACGCTGTTGCGGTTGCAGCAGGATCATGGAAACAACAAACAACAAATACTTAATTAATTAATTATTGTAATGAGAGACCTTGTTTGTTTCGTTCGTATTTTTACAATATCTGCTGTTACTAACATTATCACCCAGTCACATCACAGCAGCTTAACCTTGCTAAAGCACATAAGAAATAATATTCCTGAGAAATAAGTGTCTGGATTTATTGATTGATTGATGATTGTTTTCATGGAACAGTGTTTGAACTTTTAGACCAAAATAGTTGAGTTCATATTGATTACAATCAGGCTTTTAAATATGTCTCGTATATCGGTGAAAATATGCTATACGATCGAGGAGGGAAATTCATAGGCCCAACTTGAGCAAAAATAATGCAATTTGGGGCTATTTTCGTGAGAAAATTTAATGGACAAAATCTACTAAGATGAATTCTGAGAGTCCGGTAATGTCATGAGAATTATAATAGTAATAGCAGGCTACTTACTACATAAAATGCATAGTCAATATCATTGTCAATCTATATCTCATCCCCAATTATTAGAAAGATATTTTTTTTTTATTAGCTTATGAACAAGCTGTGTTTTTTTTTACATGTGAGGCAAAAATGTAAAATGCAATGCAATACATAAGTGTTAAACCAGAATTTTTCCAAAAAAAAATAAAACATCTTTATCCTTACTTTAGTCCAGTACTTTCGTCCTATGAAGTCTTACTAACAATATAAATAGCATTCGGGATAACACTTTATTTTAGGGGACGCAATTCTTTCTCACATTAATTACCTGTCCTCGCAGTTTAACAGTTAACAGTTAGTTTCCACAAAAGTTTGATTGTGTTTATCAGTAGAGCTTTGCAGGTTACAAAATAAAGTCAATGGCCTTTGGAAAAACAGTATGTTTTAAATGATGACAGCATTTTAATTTATTTAAATTAAATGTTAAGATGGTTTATCTCTGTCAATACAATCATGCAGTACTCTAGAGGTTTTTCAATGCTCTTTAGAAAAAGGCAAATCCTTATTAGTTTAATCTTAGCTGTCATTCATGTAAGAGAGTCCTCCCCCCATTGGGGATTTTCAAGCATCTGGTTGTGAAGGTCTGAAAACTGTTCTGTCGTTCAGAAGAATAGTATGTGTGTTTGGTGTTCCTGGAACTGAAAATACCAAGAAAAGCCCTTAAACAGCTCTTTAGCAATTTAACAGTTTCCATCAGGGACATTTTAGCAATCTAATCACTTGTGTCTTTAGAGACGTGATACTAATTAACACTGAAATATACATCAAACTCAACCCTTCTGTGTAATTAACCATGATGGCATTTCATTACCAATCTGGAGATTTTATTAATATTATTTTTACCCATTTTTATTCACCATTATTCCCGTAAATATGACTTTTCCAGAACATGTACACAGATTAACTACTTTTGCAGCTCTTTCATGGATGTTGGCTTTGTCAAGCTCTCTGTGTTTTGTTTTTTATGAAAACCAAACAAAACGGCACTAGGTTATGTATGTAACCCTAGATCCCAGAGGGAATGAGACCTGGCGTCGAAACGCTTTGGGAATGACCAAGCTCTGAAACCGTGTGTAATCAGATGTAACTCATCAGTCCAATGGAATCGCTTTATGTTTGGAAGAAGTTCGGGCAAGCCCATGTGGACATGTTTGCATCTCGAGAGACCTCCCAATATGGCCTTTCGTACCGTGGGAACCTTTTCATAGTACCAGAACTAATTGTGGAGCTAGTAGACTAACCCCACGTTTCTGGCATTTTCGCACATCGCTCGGACTGTGTTGCCTTTTTTAGTATCGCGGGTCTCATGAACAGGACAGGCCAAAAGGCAGTTACTTTGGACGTGCAGCTGCCATCATAGCCGTAAACAGTCTCTTGAAACTGTATGATAGTGAGTGACTGTCCTCCCTCCCACCTTCTCTTGACTGGCCGTGAGGATCGACTCGATCCTAGCATGAAGACAGATACGTGGCCTGTCATCGTGGTCAAATCCCACACCCACGTCAGATAGTGGTTGGTCCTCTGTAAAGGATAAAGCACGCACTTTTATTTGCGTTAGAGTTTTAGTCGTAAACCGTTTCATGTAGCAAGACGACATCTCCGCTCGTCTGCCGCGGGGAACCGCTATCTTTTCTGACTGAGTTATTATCAACAAGTCGTGATGTAGATTCAGTATGTGTATTCCCTGGATAGTCCGCAGTGGAGCCATAGCAGCGATCCACCACTTGGTAAATGTGGCGGGGTAGAAGTGCAAGGCCAACGGAAGAAACCTGATATTGGTAAGCTTTGGCCCCTGAAAAGCAAACCTCAGGAACTGTTTTCTTTTTTTTGAGACACGACTTGTTTGAGTGTGAGAATTTTGAACTTGAGTCGCATGACTGAGCGATTCAACAGACGCAGATCTAGAATTGGATGCAACCCCCCATCCTTCTTCTGAAAAATCAATGAAGTACCGCAGTAAAACCTCAGACTCTCTTGTCGCAAGTAGGGACCACCTTATGGTGCCTCCTTCAGTGCAGAGAGTGTCCACGTTCTTGTTCACATGACCAAGCTTCCTGGGACCCACCAGGGTTTGAAACACTCCCGGTTGAATAGAGGTGGGGCAAGACCCGAGACTGAATGCTTGTAACGCTTTTTTAATTCAAGTGCATGGCGGAGGACACCCATTGTACACATTTGGCAGAAGGCTTCCCAACCCGAAAAAAGGGGGGGAGGCCCCCGCACCACCCCACAGCACCAAAGAAACCCCAGAAAAAAAACAACCCGCGCCCCCGGGCCCCCCACCACTCACCCCCCGCGCAACCCGCCCCTACAAAATGACACCCCCCAGATACACTTGCGCGCTATTGATATCATACTACATAGAACCAGTGGGCTGAGCGTAGGTCATGTTAGTGAATCCTCACTGAAGTTAGTCCGAGGCACTCGCTAGAGACCTCTGTGCCCTGAAGCAACGGGGGTGGCAGGTTTAACGAGACGATCTCCTGAGGGCACTGAGGAGAGATGGGTACCGTATGCTGAGGTGTGAACCTCTCTTCCCAAGAGGGGCCTGCCCTCAAAAGTCCTGACGTCCTTACGACTTCTTGGCCAAAGCCTTCCTGTTGAAAATGACAGTCCTCAGATCCATCATTTTTCTGGAAGACTTCGACCTGAACTTCTCTGTGAGAGGAGCTTGTACATGGCTGGGGCTGATCCCACCTATCAGCCCATGAGTGCGGCGAGGGAGAAATTGCAGGAAAGACGCCGCTTGTTTCTTGGTTTCCTGGAATCTGTCGATGACTGTATTTACAGTGTCGCCGAACAGTCCAGAAGGTACTAGCGGGGCATCCAGGAAAAAGACCCTGTCCTTTTCTTTAATATTGGACAGGGTCAGCCACAGGTGTCACAGTTGTCAATATGGTGTAAAAATTAGTTGCAAACTTGCAACTTTAGTTTAATCACAAATGTATGTAAATAATTAAAATTGTTACATATTTAATTTTGCTTAATAAGCATCATTTAATTTTTTTAGATACATTGTGCTTTTCTATCTCCATCAGGCTGTGACCAAGTTGTTCATTGATGCTCTGTCGTCATTGCAAGTTTTGCCATCCAAGCCAGTCAGTTCTACTAAAGCATTGCCAGCTGAAAGACTGCCACGCATCGAGAACTCTCCACTGCATCTACGTTGACTGTGTGTGCACTTTCAAAACTAAAGGTGCGTTAAAGACTAATTTGGCAAGGTTTCATTCCCAAACAAATACAAGAGAGTTTGTTACATTCAATTGTGACATTTGTGACTTCAGTGACATCTGTGAGAAGACATATTTTAGCCACCTTGCAAGCTATTTAAAAAAACATGAGACTGTAACATGCCCTTTTAATTATTGACAGAATATACGCTCTGCAGGCTGTAGTGAGGTACAGATCAACAAGAGACAAAGAGGTAAACAAGGTGAAACACAAAAAAAAAAAAAAAAGGCCAGAACTCAACTTTCTTCTTGATTACCCAACTGGACTTAATGGAGAAGCACTAGAGAGTGAAAGAATGTGGCTTGAAGAAGAACTCAAGAATAATATAAATCTAACTCAATTCAACACTAAAATGGACCTGACCTTCTCCTTAAGACGATGAGAGGTGGTTTCTGATCAACCACCTGTCTCTACGATCAGACAGAGATGGCCAGCACTTTTCTTGGAACAACAAGTATAGCAGGTATTAAGTAAACCTACTTTAAGGCTGTTTTTACATTTGTCTCATTTGGGGTGTTTGTTTTGGAAACTTGTAAAATGTTTTCCTTTCGTTCTCTTTTATGAAGAGATATTTGTTCTTTTATGAATATGGACCAATGCAAAATGTTGTGAAACCTGTTGTGAAAGGAAGAAGAACATGCAAAGTTGTATCAAAACACTGAACTACAAATATGTACAGTCCCATGATTTTCCTCTGTTATCACATTTTGTTTTCCAGCTCTATGCATAATTTAAAAGAATCACTGGTATTGATCTGCACTCAACTTTACACAAAGCCCTGAACGTCAGTGCCAAAGGTCTGATCAGGATGTATCGTTCCGGAAGCAAGATAATTAGATGAGTGAAAGCTGTGCTTACAAGCCTGAGAGAGCAATGTAAATTTATCACACCCTATGACTCAGAGTCCTAAAGGTTTTGTGGTCGGGCTTCGGCAATCGGGCCAAAAATATCCTCACTGTAAATGTTTCATATCAGTCTTAGGGCATGGTCCTTATGCGCTATTTGGACAGTAAACCTTACAAAATTCCTCACGGTATCACAGTATTGTTGTTACAGCTCTAAAATGGGATTTTTTTTTTAATGTTCTGGTAAAAAAAAAAAAACTTTTCCACTGAACACAATATATTTTATTTGAGCAACATACACAATATTTGGAACAGCAGTATTTGTTTATTTTTTCTTTGATTTGTTTCTGAAATGTTTGCTGAATTGTGGGCTGTCCTGCAGCTTTTGATGCGGATGGTTGATTTGCTGCTAGAGCTACAGCTGCCCTAAAAAGAAGAAAAATAAAGACGGACATCTTTATTTAACCTAAATCTGTAAGTAGTTATTTAATTTTAGTTATATAATTAATATACATATCACTTATATCATTTCATATAATTTAGTTACATAATTTCATACACCCATTTGGAGCGAAAACAGAATGTGCTGCACTAGCTTTGTGAAATTATACTCCATGGCCTGAACGAAACCACCAGCAGAGCCTGACCTTAGACGCAGATTTCCCTCTCTGCAGCAGATGCACTTCGGAACCCATATACAGCGTTTTCCTTGGATACCGCGTATAAAAAGCCGAGCTGCACTAAAAGAGAATAAAATACCATAAAATACCAGAGAAAAACTATCGGATATAAACCAGTTCCTTTCAGGTCGGCACTCTCGACGTCACGTGGGCGGAGGACCGACGATTGGGATCTCGTAGAGGACCAATATCTACTTCGAGCCAATGCACATTGGCATGTGTTTATTGCATCCAGCTGCCGCTGATCACTGCGTGAGTATAAGTTGGCAGCAGATGCAGTGCATATTCAGCTTTTCGCTTCGGAGCCGAGCGATCACATCGTTCTGCTCCTGACTACTCTGCTGAGAGAAGAAGACTGAACGAGTTCAGCGCGCGCTCTTGGAGAGCTCTTCATGTTGGCATTACGGCGCTTCAGCGGTGGTGGTTTCACATGTCGAGTGGGTTGCACACATCAGTCTGCACTACCCCCTGTTTGTGTTGCAAATTATCATCTCCCCTGTGCGCCTCAGCACACTAAAATAGCTTTTTCCCCTAAAAGAACAATTTCGGGTGCGTCTTTCTAAAGAAGACGTTGCTTGGCAATCTTGACGTTACGTCTTTATAAAGACGAAGTGGGTCTTGCTATAGACAACGTATCAAACGGGCGTTTCTGGATGCGGTCGTTACCTTGCGCTGGGTGATGGTCACGATCGCTGACTCACATGTCTGGGCATGAAGCACGCTGAGGTGGCTTTTGTGGATGACCTCCCTCTTCCCATTGCCGGGTGTATGACCATCTCAGAGTTTCGAACCGGCTCCGTTACCTGCAAAGGTCGAGTGCCCGCCACTTCCTAGATCGGGTGTTCTCTCTGGTGTCACCGGGGTCGCGGCTTTTCTGGTGGTGGGCGACTGGTCTTACGGTCCCCGCTGATTAATTCCCCTCCGGGATGCCCAGCGCCGGCACTGTTCGAACACAGCGCCTCTCAAAAAGAGCAGCTGGACCCTCCCGTGGGGTACCACCTGTTTCTTCGAGGCTCCCCCCAACGATCAGATGTCAGTTGCAGCATCGGAGGGTGAGCCAGAGCTTTCTGGAAAGGAATATTCGGCTGCGCTGCTCTCCTCCGGGACTGTAGCAATGCCTGAATCGGATCCAGAAATAATGGCTATGCGTTCCCGGGCCGCCATAGGGGTAGGGCTCGAGTGAAGACTTTCACCGTGTCCCGAGCCCTCAAGGTTGCACGATTGGTTCTCGGGGTTGTCCGCGCTGGTTCTCAGCACCCCGCATCGGTGCCTTTCTTCCCGGAGGTGCAAGAGGAGCTCAACAAGTCATGGACGGCACCTTTTTACTGCCGTAAACTGTTTTGCTGGATCCTCCTCCCTCACCACTCTCGATGGTGGTGCAGCTAGGGGGTATACGGGGGTCCTCCCGGTGGAGCGGTCGGTTGAGATGCAGTTGTGTCCTAATACTGCCTCCAACCGGCAGGGAGAACCGTGCCTCCCCTCCCGGGTCTGTAGGTACTCGACTGGCCAGCGATGCTTATACGACCTGTGGAGAAGCTGCTTCCGCCTTACACGCTACGGCGTGATTGCAAGTGCACGAGGTCGAGGCACTGAGGGACTTGCACGAGGGTGGTCATGACCTGTCTCGGGAAAAAAAAGGGAAAAAAGTTCGCATAGAACTCGGCACCCTGACGGGCTACCTCTGGGCGCCATGTCGACTAGGTTCGGGCGCAGTCGTCTTGTCGGCGATGTCCACTATGTGTGTCGTAGCACCATTGGTCTGGCGGGGTACTGGCTGACTGCGCGATACGGACAGACACGATTTCCAGGCCCCTGTCGGCGACACGGTGGAGAACTGCCCTCGGTTTCTCCGCTGACCACGCATACTTAGGCCAGCCGGTCACATCCTGCCCCGGCTGGCAGACTTCGCCGTCGCCGAGGGCGGCCCCCCTGCCACCGTCAAAACAAGAGCAGCGCTCCTGTGGCCTCCACCAAAGCTGTGCTGTGGAGCCGGTCGCAGGGCAGCCACCCCACCTGTCCAGGCCCCCGCCAAACCTGGTGGCAGGCAAAAGAGCAAGAGGCCCTGAAACGGGCAACCCAGAGGTGGAGGGACCAGCTCTTCGAGAGATGGTGAGCACACCACTCCCTCCCCCAGAGGATGGCCGGGCGGAGAATCTTTTCATCTTTTCCACCACTGACCTCACGGTCGGTGGTCCCCAAATACTCGACAAAGAGCAATTCCTCTATTGCTGAGTCCCCTATGGGACGGGGGGTGGTGGCGCTGGCGTATTGTGGCATTATCACACTCACCCCTCCTTCTCGTCCAGTGAGCACAGTGGCGGATCGGAGGGGGACGAACCACTGACTACCCGCACGCCTATTGTTCGAATGGCAGTTACACACACCAGACCCACCTCACACGGACCGGCTAAGAGAGGGGCGACCGGGGGGGTGGGGGGGCTTTGTCCCTGCTTTTTTCCCGGGGGCTGCTCCCCCCCTGCCGTAACCCAGTAGTTCTTGTTGATGCCACACTAGCTCGGTGGTCTGGGAGCCTGGCTTGACTACCCGCCCTGTCTCAATGGCTTCCTGTCGAACCGTCAGGCTCGGCTAGCGTTCATCGCCCGCTCCCCCCCAATTTGTCAAGTGGCCCGCTTCACAACAGTGGGGAAGGCGGCCGTGGTCGCCTGTCTTGTTGGGCGGAGTCGCAGTCCGACGGCAAAGGATCGATCTACGGCAGGTCCGCTCCATCCGAGTATGAAGATGGGTTTTTATACTCGCCTACTTCCGTTGTAGGGCCCAAGGAAAGCTTTGTGTTACGACCAACCTTTTACCTGCTTGTCTGACCGGGCCCTTCACCGGTTTACCGGGGGGGTTTCCAGAATGTTGACGCAGGAGCGCATCCGGTTCGGTGCCTCCGTGGCCCCGAGATGGTGGTGTTGGCCGAGGTCCGACCTTAAGGACACGACTTCACTGTGTCACCCTTCCGCCCCCAGACCATTGCTGTGTTCGCCGTCCGAAGACGAGCATAGGGTCAGTACGAGTCCGCCCTCTGTGGCTGTCCCTGTTGCCCCCGTGTCCCGTTCCACGTAAGTGCGTGGTACCCCGTGCTCCCTGATATAACCGTAGCATTTTGCGTCATTCTCAACTACCTCGACACGGCAGTCCTCAGGATCAGTTGTGCGCACACGAGGGATTTGGCTGCGTCTCACACCTCACTGTTGGGGCTTCGGGTCAACTGTGAAAAGAGCAAAATCTCCCCGACGCAGTGGATCTCTTTTCCCGGTATGGAGGGGTCTCGGTAAGAGCAGGATGGCGGTCCCCCTGAAACAGTTTCAGAGGCTCCTGGGCATATGGCAGCTACGTCGGCAGTCACGCCGCTAGGGCTGCTCCACATGAGACCGCTGCAGCACTGGCCCCATGACCGAGTCCCGGGGTGGGCGTGGCAACGCGGCACCTTCCAGGTCCAAGTTACACCGGCCTGCCGCCAAACCTTCACCCCGTGGTCAAACCTTGCGTTCCTCCGGGCAGGAGTGCCCCTGGATCAGGTCTCCAGGCATTCTGTGGTTTGTACGGATGCCTCAACCACCGGCTGGGGTCCACGTACAACGGGCTTGCAGTGTCAACTGCACTGGCTGCCTCGAGTTGCCGGCAGTGCACCTTGCCCGGGGCCGTCACAAAGGACGCTTACGAGGCAAGCATGTACTAGTACGCACGGACAACACAGCGACCGTTGCTTACATCAACCGACAAGGAGGTCTGCCCTCCCGTCGCTTATGGCAACCTCCGCGCCGCCACCTCCTCTCTTAGTCCAGGAGCATCTGAGGTCGCTTCGTGCTGTTCACATTCCTGTGCTGCTCAACCGGGCAGCCGACGAGCTGTTCCGAGCTGCGCTCCCGGGAGAATGGCTACTCCATCCCCAGATGGTTCAGCTGATTTGGAGATGTTTCGGAGCCTCTCAGGTAGACCTGTTTGCTTCTCCATAAACCTCTCACTGCCAGTTGTTCTACACCCTGACCGAGGGAACACTTGGCACGGACACACTGGCACACAGCTGTCCTCAAGCTCTTTGCAAGTATGCATTTCCCCCAATGAGCCTTCTGGCACAGTTGCTGTGCAAGTCAGGGAGGACGAGGAGCAGGTCATGCTGGTGGCACCCTATTGGCCTTCCCGGACCTTGTTCCCGGCACTAAATGGCTCCGTGCGCGCAGCCCCTCCTTGGCCTTCCTCTTATGAGATTTTCGGTCAACGATTCGTGCATAGAGTTCGGGCCGGCTGATCACCCGTACGGCTGGGCCCCCGGGCCCGGCTACGTGCCGGAGCGGGTTCCCGCTAGCTCCTTCAGGATCAGGTGGTGACCTCTCTAGCGCGGGTCCCCGGGGATTAGTCAGACCCGCCCTAGTTTGCTCTGTCACTCCGACCTGACGGTGGCTACGTAGACTGGACGCAAAGCTATCCTGGACCTCAAACCACGCCTCTTTGTCTTGTTCACAGATTCAGGGCCATAAGGGAATGCTAGTCTCAAAGCAAAGAACGATGGCCCACTGGGATAGTGGATGCCATCACCCTGTGGCTTCTCTGCCCACAGGGTGTGGCCCTGCCCGTTCGTTTGCTAGCTGGGTCACCAACTAGATGGGTGTTGCGATCCTCCTGGCGCTGGCTCGGGGTGCGCCTCACTGACGATATCTGTGTAGGGCTGCGTGGGCTGGGCTATGCCCCTAACACATTCGCTAGATTCTATAGCCTTCGTGTGGAGCCGGTATCCTCTTGTGTTCTCACCTCAAATGGGTAGAAACACTGAGAGGCCCCGGCTTCGGGTCGCTTGCAAAACCACTCCAGAGAGTCCATAAAGTAGACCCTGTTGATTTCCTCCGTCCCCTCGGCAGCCAGACGTGGCCGAGCGTCCGGCGCCAGGCCTTCACTCGCTGAATCCTCTAGAACCGGTAGAAGGCTGGGTTCCATTTGTAAGACCTAAGTGGATCCCATATGTTTTAAGTCCACGGTATAGCCTTGAGCCTGTTTTTCCCCGGCAGACTTCTGCCATTCCAATAGGGTTCAATCACCTCCATTGTTCCATATGCACCTAAGGAATGTCCATATGTTATTGCTTCCGAAAAAAACTCCTTCGGGAAGGTTGGAGCTTCAGTAACGTCCCTGTTCCAAGTAGAACGGGTACTTTTCCCAGTGTTATCCAGTCTTACTCATTGGGTTGTGCCATAGCAGCAGTAGCTGGTCCTTTTGTGGTAAGCCCTGGCCTACGCCAAATAGTAGGGGCGCAGGTGGCTTCCACAGACACTGGAAGGGGCGGTAGCTGTGGACTTTTGGTAGGATCCCAATTCGCTGCCTGGCGGTCGACGTAACTCGAGAGTGACCGCTGAAAGGGAACGTCTCGGTTGGTACGTATGTACTGGCCTCATTCCCTTAAGGCGTGAACGGAGACTGTGGTCATGTCCCCTCGCCACACCCTGACCACCGCGTGAGTGGGGGGGGGGCCGGTCACCGCTCGGCTCCTCAGCGAAACCTATATTCGCTGCATCTGCTGCCTCTTTAACTCACGCTGTGATCAGCGCAGCTGATCAATATCGCATCCATGGTGCATGGCTCTTTAGTTTACACTCGAAGTAATTGGTTCCCTCTACGAGATCCCAATGCGTATCGACTTCTCCGTTTCGCTCCTTCAGGGAACGGGGTTACATACTAACCGATACGTTCCCCAGAAACACATTCATCTAAACCGCCAAATAGTCGTTCGTTCAGGGTGCACGAACAGTGAGTGATCTGCCTGCTACAATATTTTTCTCTGTGCGTCCGTTTTCAGCGTCTCTGGCCTGTGTTAACGGGTGTTTATAGACTTCATATTTTCACATAAATTACTTTTTGGAAAACAATTGCATTGTAACGCAGTTTGTGGGGGACGCCTTTTCGACCATGCTTACACACACATGACTGACGCGCGGTAGTGCGGGGTCCCGTGTCTTGAACGATTTCGTTCATTTTGAAGTGAACGAACTTTAATGTGACTCGGGAAAACGTGGGTCATCTCGGGAAGTGTGATTCGTTCATCGCGCATCCGCACTCCTAGGGTAGTTCTTACTGGAATTATCACGAGTTCACGCTTTGTTCAGGGAATTCCGGGGGTTTTTCGGTCATATGTTCATCACGTGACAGCCCCAGGGTAAGTTGTAACCTATGCGTCTGCGCGGAAAGAAATGTTATGGTAGTTAATCTCTCGTGGCTTTCCGGGTTTGGGTTTCGAGTCGTTCGTGACGTCAGGGCACGTGACAGCCCCATAAGTTTATCCTATGCAGTCTGAGCCGGAAAGAGATTTAATAATAATAACCAACTCTTTATTTCTTTTGTTACAACATTCAGTGTTATGGAAACGAACCATCATGACAGAAATTCACACATTTATAAACTGTAAAAAGCTACAATTTGAGACCAGAAAAACATCACGTAACTGTAAGAGTAAATAATAAATATAATAATGATGATAATAATAATAATAATATCTATGCACCCGTTTGTAAGAAAGCTTGGAAATTAACTAATTTCTCTATCCAATGCTGTCACGTCACGTGACAAAAGAATGAACGATTCAAAAGACTCGAGAGATGAACTAATCAATTATCTTTCCCGCTCAGACTGCATAGGTTAAACTTATAGGGCTGTCACGTGATGAACGAACGACCCTGAAGACTTGTCAGATAAGAGTGAGGTGCAGCTTAATCATAGACTGAAGACCCAGGTAAGTTTACAATGAATTCATCTTTTCTGTTTCTTATAGCATTTTTGTATTGTTTGTAGTGTGATCAATGTTTGCGTAAGTAGTAGACGTGTTAGTTAAGTAACACATAACATTTTAATTATATTGTGCTAAAATTAACGAAATGACTCGAAAAAAGATTCGTTCATTTTGCTGAACGAGACTCAAAGGTCAGAGTCGATAAAATGATCCGAACTTCCCATGCACTACTGGCGGTGTGGACGCGCAGTCGCTCCCCACGCGAACAGAGGTCAATGTTACATCTCTACACTGCAACTCAACCTGAGGGATCCCTCCTTTCAGATGCTTTTGAGGAGACAGGTGAAAATATTGGCAACCTGGAACAGATAAAGGAAAATATTAAGTGGATTTTAAAACGTGAACTTTTTTAATCGCGGTATAGGCCTTAACCGGTAATCGGCCCTGCCTAATCATCGACCTTGTTAGTATAAGACAAATCAGGCCTGATGATTTTGGCGCCTGAACTTGCCCGTAATTCTAGCATATGTTTCCGCAGGTTTTCGATATTAAGATTGAAAAGACTCCCAAAAAATTAACTAACAAAAACATGCCTGGCATGTAGTTAATTCCACCCACAGATATCAGAGCAGGGGTCGTCCGTTCTCAAATTCATGTAAGCCTAAGTTGATCAGAACCATTGTCACAAATTGAGCTGTGATCAGCTAAGGCTTACAATGCTTTTGGGGAACACAGCCCAGATCAGTTAGAGTTCAAACCTGTCTTGTGAGAGTAATTTTGTCAGGGTTCTGGACTGTCTGTGTGTTTTGCTCCCTGTGACCCAGTTTCTCCTCGTGTTAATTGTGTCAATTTGATTCCAGCTGTGTCTATTTTGTCCCTTGTTATCCTGTGTCTATAAGCCCCAGTCTGTTCAGTTAGGTGTTTGCGTGGGTGTTACATGATTACTCTTGTGTCAGCCGTCCTGTGGTGGGTCCCTGTGATGGATGTACCCTCTGTGTTGGCTACCTTTAAAGACTCTTTCGATTATCCACGGCTCTGTGTTCCTTCCGGCAGCGTAATGTGACAAATTTCACATTATTCTAGGTTAACATTTGAGTGAGCAGCCATATAAAGTTTCTGCTACTTACATGTTTTAGATGATAAGCCATATTTGAAGTCGATGAATTAGGTGGAAAGTTCTTGTGAGAAATTCTATTGGGGTGTAGAAATATGAATAGTGTACATAATTATTAGTGAATGAGACCCAATATCAAATTTTTTTCAAACATGCAAATCAAGAAAAACACCACTCTAACTCTGATATTGCTTAACTATTTCATAAACGCACACACACCCACCACCAATTCATATATATATATACAGTTGTGTGAAAAAGTGTTGGCCCCCTTCCTTATTTCTTATTTTTTTGCATGTTTGTCACACTTTAAATGTTTCAGAGATCATCAAACAAGTTCAATTTCTCTAGCCACACCCAGGGCTGATTACTGCCACACCTGTTCGCAAACAAGAAATCTCTTAAATAGGACCTGCCTGACAAAGTGAAGTAGACCAAAAGATCCTCAAAAGCTAGACATCATGCAGAGATTCAAAGAAATTCAGAAACAAATGAGAATGAAAGTAATTGAGATCTATCAGTCTGAAAAGGTTATAAAGCCATTTCTAAAAATTTGGGACTCCAGTGAACCACAGTGAAAGCCATTATTCACAAATGGAAAAAACATGGAACAGTGGAGAACCTTCCCAAGAGTGGCCGGCCGACCAAAATTACCCCAAGAGCACAGCGATGACTCATCCAAGAGGTCATGAAAGAACTCAGAACAACATCTAAAGAACTGCAGTCCTCACTTGCCTCAGTTAAGGTCAGTATTCATGACTACTCCATAAGAAAGAGACTGGGCAAAAATTGTTTGCATGGCAGAGTTCCAAGACGAAACCGCTGCTGAGCAAAAAGAACAAAAAGAACATAAAGGCTCGTCTCAATTTTGCCAGAAAACATCTTGATGATCACCAAGACTTTTGGGAAAATACTCTGTGGACTAATGTGAGACGGAAAAGGGGTTGAAGGGGGGGGGTTTTGGAAGGTCGTGTGTGTCCCATTACGTCTGGCGTAAAACCAACACAGCATTTCATAGAAAGAACATCATAGCAACAGTCAAACATGTTGGTGGTAGTGTGATTGTCTGGGGCTGTTTTGCTGCTTCAGGCCCTGGAAGACTTGCTGTGATAAATGGCACCATGAATTCTGCTGTTTACCAAAAAATCTTGAAGGAGAATGTCCGGCCATCTGTTCATCTGTTCAAGTTGAAGCGAACTTGGGTTCTGCAGCAGACAATGATCCAAAACACACCAGCAAATCCACCTCTGAACGGCTGAAGAAAAACAAAATTAAGACTTTTGAGTGGCCTAGTCAAAGTCCTGACCTAAATCCTATTGAGATGCTGTGCATGACCTAAAGAGGCGTTTCGCTCGAAAAGCGCCTCCATGTGGTCTGAATTACAACCAAATTCTGGCATGAGATAGTGACCCAAATTTTCCTCCGCACAGCCGCTGTAACAGACTCATTGCAAGGTTAATCGAAACGCTTGATTTGTAGTGTGGGGGTGCTCTAAGGGTGGCCACCGGGGTTATTAGCTTTCAGGGGGCAACACGTTTTCACACAGGGGGCCATGTAGGTTTTGGATTTTTGTTTTTTCCCTTATCATAAAAACCTTCATTTACAAAACTGGGGTGGGTGTGTTCAACTTTTATAGGGTATTTCTTGTGTTCCTAATATTTAACATTTAGGGTTGATGATCTGAAAACCGTGGTAAAGTTTGGGACAAAACATAGCAAAAAAATAAGAAAGGCAGGAAGGGGGGCCAACACTTTGGTTCCACACCACTGTATATAATGCATAGTAGTGATATATAACGTATAGCACAGTATGGTGCAAAAATCTTAGGCCACTAGTAGTATTCAACCGACGTAAAATATGTTGTGGGTTAGTCAGTTATTTATAGGGTAGGTTGGGGTTGCTGTATTGAATGTCAGTAGGAAATATCATTTCCCATTTCCAAACATTTTTTTGTCCATTAAGTTGATAATAATCGCAGTGAGATTTTTGTTTGCCAAGGAGTCTGACTGCGCCAGTGCTGCACAAAGAATATCCTGTCTCGTACCACATCTGGTCCATCTGAGACCTAAAGTAAACAGAAAAAAAAAATAAAATGATAACACAAATCCAGAAACTGTGGCAACGTCTACAAGACGCTTGCAGAAACCATACCTAAAAAGCTACAGTACTGTGAAAAGTTTTAGGTACTTGTGTAAAAATGCTGGAAAATGAGGATGCTTTCAAAAATAATGTACAATTAACTTATATTAACTAAATTAAATCAAAATTTGGTGTGACAACCCCGTGTTGCAGTTCTAAATCGTGCTTTTGTCTAGTGCACTTGACCATTAGTGGGTGTGCCAAAAGGTAGCTTTACAGGAAGGGGTCTTGAAGTGTCTCTGAGAGCAAACATACCTTTTAAAGTTGCAGTCAAGTTTGGGCCAACTAACAAATAACAATTTAAGCAACAATTTGTAGAGAGAAATTGAGTGAACGTAAAATTTCTGTGGAACTATTTAACTGTGAAAAACACTCTAAATGTTTTACAGTGCAGACTGCAAAAGTAGCCCAAATCCATCCATATATGCTTTTAACATTGTGAGCAGCACAAACCACATTGAATGTGATATTGTCTATCTATTCTGATTTAGGCCACTTCCATATTCAGGTCTGATGTTTTGCAATGCGACCTCAGTCTGAATTGTCATAGCGAAATTAATGCAACTTTTTCATGTCACGCCCACTGTACCTAAATAAATTTATCTTATAACAAATATTATAAATAAATTAAAAAATCTATTAAATTGTACAAACAATTACAAAGAAAAAACAACAAATAGCACATCGAATTAAAAATAAAATCTGAACAAACAGACAAACAAATAAATACATAAATACATTCACACATACATACATACATACATACATACATGAATGAGTGAATAAACAAACTAAAGTGAATACAAAGCCACACTTTAGTTTGGGGACCAATTCTGACAATCAACTAACTATAAACTATGACTTTTGCCTCCATAAACTAATTTGTTGCTTATTAATAGATAGTAAGGTAAATGTTATGTATAGGTATTGGTGAATTAAGGGATCTAAAATGTGGTCATGGCCTGTTTTGTAAGTACTAATAAACAACCAATATGCTAGTAATATGCATGATAATAAGCCACTAGTTAATTGTGAGAACTGGTCCCTAAAGTGTTACCCAAATAAATAAACTTTCTCTGAGGATTCATATTAAAATTAAATGTACTATTCGGTTAGGGATAGGGTTTGGGTTGATGCTTAAAAAAATTGCTCCATACATTCAGATGTCCTTGAACTTGAGTCTTTGTGGAACCTTTGAAGCTTTCAGTCTTTATGCTTGTGTGTCTGTGTCATGTCCATATGCATGTGATACATTTCAAACACTCATTTAATCTCAGACATTTCTCCTTTAGTCCCTGCAGTTTTACTGTTAGTCCCAGCCAACATGAGTGCAGATCTAGAAGGTGCAGAGTGAATTTATGAAAAGGTTAGCGTCTCCTGTAACAAGCCCGCTAATTGAAGAGTATTCTCGGAGGTCCCTGGGAAAAGGTTAAACTCCATCTGTTGACTGTGAGATAGCCTGAAAGGAAAATGCCAACAAATAACGATTCACACACTGCCACACACACCCACCCACCCACACCCATGGTGATGTATGGAGAATGGAACGACATTGATTGACGGCCATTCATTGAACCTAATGGTCAAGCATCGTTTTAGCTGAATGTATAATATGAATAGTGCTAGAAAACCTCCTTCATCACATTACATTAACTTAATTTAATGCATCCATAATGAAATGTTTTCTCTCACTGTAACGCAATGTGTAAAGAAAAGGCACACGAAGACGAACGTCATCTACACAAGAGTTTAATAGAATCCAAGAAGATAATAATCCACGAAGGCAAAGGGAACATGCAGCAAATCAACATCAATACCGGACAAACTAAAAGAGAAACAGAGGAACATAAATACACAGACCAATTGAGGATAATTAACTAACACAGGTTAACTAAATCAACTAATCAAAGGACGACAAAAACTAGGTTAAGTGAAACATGAGGGAAGAATACACCTAAAGTCCCTGTTCTTGACAGTACCTCCCCCCCCCCCCCCCCCGCCTGGAAGGTGCGACCTCGTGACATAGCAGGACGAACAAAGGAGGGGGTTTGGGAGGAGGACGAGGCGGTGGCAAAGGGCAGGAAGAGAGGTAGGCAGATAATCAGGGCAGCAGCGACGAAGGAGGGAGGAGCCAGGGTGGAGGAAGGGCTCCACCCTGGACATAAAAATGGCACTGCACAAGTGCCTGGACAACTCATCTCTCTTTTTATAAGTGGGATGACATAAAAATGGCACTGCACAAGTGCCTGGACAACTCATCTCTCTTTTTATGAATAAAAACCACTGAACAGACAATAATTGTTCTAAACTTATTTTATTGTCCAAACAGACTGTGTGTGTCTTGTGAACTCTTTTGTCAAAATTGTTCATGTTCTGATTTTCACCTGTTGCTGCAGATAGATGGCAGGTAGTCCTCACTGGCCCTCTCTGGCTGGCTCTGACCTGTGCTGCCAGGTTCAGGGCTGCTAATTTGATGGCCAACTCGGCTCTGCCTGGTGGATTGGCTCAGACCTGCACTGTATCTACCTGTCTTTGACATGGTTTATTCTTGAAGAAACCTTGAATGTATTGCTGCTGTGCCTGACTTTGTCCCCTTTTCATTTTTTTTCACAAAATTATGTCTAAAAAAACTAGCTTAAACATCAATATTACACAAATAGTATATTTAGTAAAGACAAAATCATTTAAATGTGAAGCTGTTCTTGGACATTGCAAACGAAATAAATAAGACTACACTAAATCTTTTATTCAATACAAATGGGTGTTTACTATTCTACATCTTAAAATTCCAAGTGTCAGAGTGCTAACATTATTAAAACCCCACATTTTAGTGTTTACCATGTTACTGCAGGCTATTTGGGAAAGTGATTGTACCTCTAGTAAGCCATTTTAGATATCAAAAATTACTCTCCTCATCAAAAATTACTCTCATTAGAAATACATTTTCAAATATCAGAAATAACAAATACAAAAAAAACAGATATCAAGAATTAACATTTCAACTAACAACTGAATTCTTGATATCAAGAATTCAAATTTTTACTAGTAAAAATGTAATTGTTGATATCAAAAATTATATTTCTACTAGTAATAAATACAAAGCTGACATGTTTATTTAGAATTTTAACTGTAAGAAATGCATTTTTTTAAATATCTTAATAATTTTGTCACCCTTTTAACATTTAACCATAGAACCACAGTAATGTCACCTTGTTCAAACTGAGCTAACTTAAGTTTTGCTCTGTAGTGCAAAAGCTGTGATCTACTAAAGGTGGTGACTGGTTAATGACACCTTTTTCATCCCACTTGAATGAAACTAACAGCTTTCCTCTGCCTTTTTGTTTATAGGTGCTCCTTGGGAATAAATCCAGAGACAGGCACGAAGTCAAAGAGGCAGAGAGGTCCCATCAGCCAACAAGTCTGCACACTAATCAGAAAACTCAATGATTTTGAATGGATGACAGTCTAGAATGTAAGCAGTGTTTCGCCAGAACAGACCAACCAAACACTGGCTCGGTGTTAAGTCGCATGCAGTTATGCAGTAAGTTAGTCATTAAATAGGTTCTTATAGTGTCTCTTCATTCAATGGAGAGA
>JADLZN010003199.1:0-73483 GCA_018155175.1 Sinocyclocheilus anophthalmus
CACACTATTGGATCACGACTGACTGAATCCCATATTCTCTGATCATCCAAACTGAGTCACATCCACCGTTTGTGTTGCTTTTCAAAATCAGCTTAAGGTGGTTTTTACTTTAGAAATTATGCAAAACTCGTTGCCTTTGTCTCGCGTATTTTATTAACCCATTTGTCCTGACTTTTTCTGAATGGTTTCATCATATAGTGCATGTTAATACTGACTGTCCTATGTGAACGTATTTTGCATTTATTTTCCCCCAAGTTTTTTTTTTTTTCTTGAAACATAATCGTATTTGACTGTGCGCACATAGTTTATTCACGCCCTTCACTGTAAAATTTGAATATAGGACACTTGTGGCATCCAACTCAAATACCTGTTTCAACGATCACTATTTATTCCATAAACACATTTTTATGCCTTAAGTCCAAGAACATTGATGCCAACCCCAAAAAATGCTGCATCCTAGTGTCTAATCTCTTGAATAGGAAACCAACACTCCATTTGTTTTAAAAGCGTGGAATCATAGTGCAGAACAAAGTTTGGGCATCCATTAATCCTTAAGTTCATTGTGATTCAAAAGTGCAAATGAAAATCAATACATACAATAAAATAAGAATGAGAAAATAGGACATCTATATCATACAAATCACACATTTAACTGTTTGTTACCACATTCTGCCCATATTCTTTTGTGCTCAACAGAAACTCGTAGGTTTGCAACTTGAGGGTGACTAAATGATGACAACAATTTCATTTGTGGGTGAACTATCCCTTTAAACAGTGGGTACAGGTAGTTTTATATACCTTTACATAAACTATTTGCATACTATACTTTATGTAAAATATCACATATTTTATGAATAGGCACATATTGATTAGGTCAAATGGATTAACCCTGAGAAAAGTCCTTGATATTCATGAAATGAATGATGTTCTTTTTAAAATATATGCTTATTTAAATAATTATCATGTGTAGGCTACACCCATGATTGTTTTATTTATTTACTTATTATTGAACATGCTGGTATTTTCATTCTTAGAGGTGTGTTAGTTAAATAAAAATAAATAACAACTACCGCACAATAAACACGATGAGACACATAGATCATAGTACTTGGTCTTGTTTAAAAACAGAACTACTCACTACTACTGCGTTTTGAGTCATTTTTATATGCCACAAGTTCACATTGACAGGGAAGTTGGTCATACTGAGAAAGTTGCATTTGAACTGCCTACTCTGTACAACCGCAGTCTTAAGTTTGGGTTGAGGATCCGTCCAAAATAGAAACAAAGAAGTGAGAGAGAGACCAGGCAGCCACGGTTTTATTCTCTGCACACACCAGAATCAATGAAAAACCATTCGGCATGTGGAAAGTACGGGTCGTTTGTTTCTGCATCTATACAGGTGAGTAGTAGCGATCACTTTACATCAGAACGACAGCATCTTGATTTCAGACTCTAATTTCTAAACGATCAGCATCAGTGTTGGAAAACTACATTACAACTCTGGCTTGCCAAGCTTGGTATAGGCTAGTCCTCGTTCAAATGACCTAATCTACTAATAAACTTAATGACTTTTATTGCTATAACATATTGGACAAAAAATTAGGATCTCGTTTAGGGTGGCAGCATTTAACACCATTTGAACAGATCAATTTACTCAGAATATCACCATTAAAAATAGCTCAATCACATTATTTGAACATTAATTATTATTATTACACCTTTAAACATACATGAAATGATATTAATATTAATTCATATAAATACATATTTAATATAAATTTGTATATCACTTGGGTTGGACTGTATAATCGGAACAAACAGATTCAGTAAAAAAACTAAACTGCTTCATATATGCCTGGAAAACAAAATAACAACATCAAGCTTAAAATCCAGTTATTTTCACAACAGTTCGCTTTGCTGTAAAACTGTATAAAGTTGAAGAACAAAAACATTATATTTAGTACCGTGACTCATTGGGAAAAGTGGATTCTTGCCTTTAAAAGCGCATTAGTCACATCTAGTTAGGCTAATTGTGTTGCTAACTGCTAGTTAGTTGTTGGAAATAAGTAACATCGAATGCTGCTTATGTGCTTTATGTCTGTGTATTACATAAATCACGACTGAATATCTTTAAAATATACTTTAAAATGTAATTTGATTTCCTTTCCAGCCTGTCTACTGGACACTAGCTGTGCTAAGATCGGATATGAGGGGAACCACGTAACGTTTCACACCATTTACCCACCAGACTACGAGACAAACACCAAGTACTTCGGCAAAACTGATGGTTTCTTCTTTGAGAAACTGGTTGAGACGTCTCACCACAACAGGTGGGTGAAACAGGGGCGATTCGCTCTATTCGACAACACGTCCACACACATCCTTACCGCCGCCATCTTGAAACTGGTCGCGGAGGATTCTGGCTACTACTCGTTCGGCGTGGATATTAAACTGCAGCCTGATCTGACGGGGGATGAAATACAACTGACTGTCATTATGGGTGAGAACCCTTTAGCATGTTTTATTTTTCCACACTCACACACACATGACTGAATGCAGAAGCGAATGTGGCTAAAGGAACGAATCACGATAGTTTCACGTTCCTTCTTCTCTGCACAGGTGAAGCACAGAGACCCACAACACCAGCACCGACACCGAAAGGTACCACAGAAATACAGGATCATCATACAAAAGCTATATACAATATACTCAATATGTTATTACAGCATAATGTTTTATAATGTACTGCAATAGTGAGGCGCAGACATCTGGCATTATTTGCACCATGCTATTTTCACTTAGTGCAAATATAGCTGCTGCCTATCTTAATGATCTCTGTTCTAATGTTGTGTTTTAGTGATCGTCTACAGCACGAGCAGTCCTGTGAATATCACAGCACAGAACTGGGCCAAAACTAGAGATCAGGGTGAACTGTCTGTCCTCTGTACAGTCTGTCATTGATTAATTCAATAATTAATTCTGCCTATTGTTTGTTCAATCCACCATTTCTTTATTCCATTGTTTAATCATTCATTCTGTCATTTGCTTTATCTGACTTCATTCATGCATGCATTTTGTCCTCCATTCTGTCTATCGTTCACCCATTCTTTCATTCAGTAGTTCATTAATTTGTCTATTATTTGCACTATCTATGTTTTGCTCATTGGTTCTCTTGTTCATTCTGTCTATCATTTGTTCATGCTATACTTCTGTTATTTGTTTATTCCTTCTGTAGTTCATATTGTTTATTGTTTTTTCTATATTAATTTTGTTTTATGTTTTTTTGTTCATACCATCTTTCATCGGTTCTTTTCTTTCTATTCATCAATTCATTCGATCATTAGTTCTGTGTTTGATTTGTTCTCTCATTCCACCATTTGTTCATTCAGATGCATTACTCATTCTGTGTATTCATTTATTCTATAATTAGTTAATTGGTACTGTATATGGTTAGTTCTTTCTGTCACTTGTTCATTCCGTCATGCATTCTCTCGTTCCACTATTCATCTGTTTGTTCATTCTTTAGATCATTCATTCACTATTTAGTTCATACTGTTTATTGTACACGGATTCAATAGAATGAATGAAAATGGAGTGATCAAACGAGAGACTGTCTCTTGTTCATTCATTCTTTTGTTTGTTCTGTCATTCTTGAATTTCTTCTATCCAATGTTTGAACTTATTGCTGTCGTTTTATATTGTCTTATCGTTCCTATTAACGTCTTACACAACAGAACTGTCTCTGTTCAGATCTTGCTATTTGTCTCTCAGTTTCTCTTCCACTCTTTGTTTCTGTCGCTCAAATAAACTAATTGTGTTTTTATCAGATTGTTTCCCTTTTCCACAGAATCTTACGTCAGGTTCGTGACAGTCTTGAGCTTGGTGTGTGTTTGCACACTTCTGGTTGTGTGTCCATTCGTTCTGTTTAAAGTTTTAAAATGGGCCACCGCCTCCAAGCTGTCAGGTGAGACGACTGCATGAGACTTCCTCTTTTCTATGCAATCATAGCTTTAACATTTATCATGCAACAATTAATACATTAATTTCCCTCCTCCATGTCTGTGGTCTTTTCCACCTAGCAGACATCACTCGAGTTTGGTTGTAAGTCTGTACTCGATGCTATCATGTTCACCAAGCATTGCCACATTAAAGGGGTCCTATGATGTTGCTAAAAAGAACATATTTGTGTATTGGTGTAATGCAATGTGTTTATGCGGTTTTAGGTTAAAAACACATTATTTTCCACATACCGTGCATTATTGTTGGTCCTCTTTGCCCCGCCTTTCTGAAACGCGTAGATTTTTACAAAGCTCATCGTCTGAAAAAGCGAGGTGTGCTGTGATTGGCCAGCTATCCAGTGCGTTGTGATTGGCCGGATATCTCAAGTGTGTGACGGAAATGTTATGTCCCTTACATACTGTTGATGCCGTGTCCGGCCTGAGCGACGAGACAAAAATATTAAAACTCGTTATAAACGAGGCATTTGTTGCATTCAGGGGGGAAATAATTACTGATTATAAGGACTTATACTGTCTTTTATTTACACTTTTGCGTTTCGTTTCATTGCATCGCGCCGTGTAAACATAAACCCATGTCTGCATTTGTGATCGGAGAAATGACAAACACGAAGCCCTACTCTACACTGCCCAAAAATACTTGCTTTAAATATATAAAATATAAAAACTCTTTAAATATAAAAAATGTACTTACAGTCTGTGAGTCAGAACAGCCGGTATTGTAGTCTACTCTCCCAGGATCAGAAACAGTCCTCCATAAAATGCGCTGCACACATCTGATATTTGGGTTGAAGTTTTCTGGAACAGTGTTGTAAATACAACTAACCACTGATTTCTAGTCATGTCCATTTTTTGGAAGACCAAACAAAGTAGTTCGCTTTCACAATGAAACACACAGAATCTTCACGACATGGCGGCGGCAACAACAGTACTACAGCGAGAATAAAAGTTACGCCTTTTTTTTTTGCGTGAACATTTGGGCGGCGTTATGCTGATATTTCCACATAGTGATATAGACATGTGGGGGCGTGTTAGAACGAGCGTTTTAGGTAGGTGGTGGCTGACTCTTAACTTTTTTAAAAGAATATCTCTTTGATTTGAGACTTTAGTCTTTGCAAATTTACAGATCTTTTTTATGCACCAAGAGCTTGTAACCCTCCAAAGAACATATGACCCCTTTAATAGTGACGCTGATAACGATAACTAATGTCCTCACTGAAATGAAAGCTTCCTCTTTACAGGATGAGTATGTGGAAATACACTCAGTCGTCCTTACAAACTCACCCACAGCTCGAAGTGATAGAGGTTCACTTATCCACGACTTTCACAGGCCTACAAACACAGAGCCGGTTCACAGCACCGATGCCTGCTACATAGATTTTGTGCAACCAGATTTGGATCAGATCTACACAGAAATTAACCCTGATGTTGTTCAAGAGTCTGTTTATCAGAGTATTGATCAAACTACTGACTGACCACAGCATTCGCATCAACAGCCTATCAAAATCACAGTTTCTTCACATTTTTCCTGCAACAGTTTTTCAGTAACACTTTACAATAAGGTTCCTTTTGTTAACATTAGCTAACATGAACTAACAAAAAAAAATATATATATATGTGGTAACATTAACATTTACTAGTTAATTATTCAAATCAAAGGTTATATCTGTTGACGTTCCTGTGCTAATGGTAACAAAGTTTACACATGCATTGCATTTTGTTAGTTAACGCATTAACTAACGTTAACTAATTGAACTTTATTGTATAATGTTACCGATTTTCATCAGTTTGTTATGTTGAGTTCATGTATAAAGAAAAACTATTGAACTGTATTGAATAAATAAATGCATCTGAATGAAAACTGTAAATGCAGATGGTATAGACGTGTGTGTGAGAGTTTAGTGGGACTACAAGTCACGATACGTCACTGCAGATGTCTCAAGAGGATGGAGAGACAAAAAGAGAAGTATATACTTTATCGCACCACGCAGGAGGAAGGCGAAGTGTTCAGTGGATTTCACACAGTTTTTAGCTTTTAAAAGTGCTGTGAAGGGAGTCTGTTCAGCATGTGGATCTTTCTAGTTTTCCTCTCCCACGTCTTCAAAGGTGAGTTAACATTCGCTTATCCTTCGTAAGGAAACAAGTAACTAAAGACTGAGGCCCAATGATATGTGACCCTGGAGCACAAAACCATTAAGTCTTAAGTCGCTTGGGTATGTTTTTAGCAATAGGCAAAAACACATTGTATGGGTCAAAATTCTCGATTTTTCTTTTATGCCAAAAATCATTAGGATATTAAGTATAGGTCATGTTCCATGAAGATATTCTTGTAAATTTCTTACTGTAAATATATCAAAACTTAATTTCTGAGTAGTAATATGCATTGCTAAGAACTTCATTTAAACAACTTTAAAGGCGATTTTCTCAATATTTCAATTTTGCAGATTCCAGATTTTCCAGATTTTTTTTTCCCTAACAAACCATACATCAATGGAAAGCTTATTTAGTCAGCTTTCAGATGATGTATAAATCTCAATTTAATAAAAAATTGACCCTTATGACTGGTTTTGTGGTCCACGGTCACAAATGTGGACTGACTTGTGTTATTGATTCAGTTGATCATGTGATGTCACATCCTGTCTGACTCCTGATTTCCAGTGGTGTCTATGAATCCTCTAACTGCTTCAGTGGGAGGAGATGTCACATTTCATTGTTCACATGTTTTGGCCCGTGGGAACATCAAATATTTCTGCAGAGACTCTTGTGCGGTCGAGAATATTCTCATTCAAACGAATGCAGGAGAGAACCCGACTCGCACAGGCAGATACACGATACATGACAAAGGATCAGACTTCACCGTGACCATCGCTGACCTGCGGCTGTCAGACTCTGGCACTTACAGCTGCGCAGTCGACAGATTTTTAAAAGACACTTACACGTATGTGACTCTACGTGTGTTTGAGGGTAAGTTTTTAATATTCTTTTGTGAACGCACTTTATTTAGTAAAAATGTTTGTTTAGAGCTGAAATGGCCCTTTCAGAGGTAAGTTGTAGTTAAAAGTATTTCTGAAAAGTTTGTTTTGCTTCAGATAACAGTCAAACTATTAAGATATTAAACATAAAAATAAAGTTGCTTTGAAACAATGTGCATATTTTAAAAAAAGCCATGTAGGACTGTAAGTGTTTAATAATCTTACTCAGTTCAGACTTTATTGTTTTATTGTTCTTTATTGTTGTATCTCTATTTCTTAAATGTGTCGGAAATATCTGAATTTCTCAGTTACGATAATCAAAAACAGGAAACGTGATAAATAACACCCATTTCCTCTTATAGCAGCATATTTATGTATTCATGCACTAATATTTTCATATTTCTATTATCCAGTCTCTACACTAAGGCCTGCTCCGGCAAGTTCATCCAGACCACCTGCAAAACAAACAACTAGAGATGCAACAGGTCATTTCCATCCATCTTCCAATCATTTCTTCCTTAAATTCATATATTCATTCATACTTTTTTTTAAATAGAAAAGAAGGGAATATCAATGACAAAGCGCTCGACTGCAGGCTCTTCACCAGAGACCATGCACAGATCAGCATTGTCTGGTAAATGAGACTTTTTTGGTGTGTTTGAATATTTATAGTTCAATCATGACAACTCTCAGAAGATTTTAGCATGGTGATGGATATGACAATGTTAATGTATTTGGTCGTGGCGGAACAGATCTGCTACGCTGCTGCTGCTGCTGTTTGTTATTGCTGTAGTTGTAGATTATTGCTGCTGCTGCAGCAAAGCAAGTACAGGAACTTGCTACTGCCAATACATAAGCCGATATGGTGCTTTGAGTATTTAAGACATACTACTGCTGCACAAATAGCATTTATAATAACCCGTAGCATATCTATACAGGTGGAGCTGGGGAAAGTGGAGGCTTTCAGAGAAACTCTTGAAAGAGCGCTGCCGGAATCTCAGTGATGCTAGTCCCGCCATATACAGTACATGCCAGGCATTACTCATGGCTGCATAATATGCTGCATGAACCAATCACTTGTGCCAAGTCATTTAAAGGGATCGTTCACCCCAAAATGAAAATGTGATGTTTATCTGCTTTTCTGACAGTATTTATATTGTTTTTTTTTTACCTCTGATTCACCGCAATGTCTGAATTGTCCTGAGCGCGTTCTCAACAGCCGTCGCGTGACGCGTCTTCTTCTTCTTCTTCTTTACAGCAGATCGCAGACTTAGAATTCATTCCCGACCAGCACCTATTTTCAATTGACACTTGGGACACTCCTAATTGAGATTGTAGATAATAGTGTCAATGGTCCATTTGAGAGACATAGGTGGCGGTAATGCACTTATAAGCCTGCGATCTGATACAGTTTTGACATTGCGGTGAATCAGAGGTAAAACACTATATAAATACTGTTCAGTTTCTTGCACAGACCGATCGTTTCGTGTCTTTACACATTAATGTATCGTTACGAGCCGCAGGGTTTAATTTGTTTTTTTTTGGTGTATGTTTTTTTGTCTCTGAAAGCCGTGATTCCCATTCACTTCCATTATAAGACTGACAGACCGCAACGGTTTGAGTTAAAAATCTTCGTTTGTGTTCTACTGAAGAAACAAGTCACCTACATCTTGGATGGCCCTTGGGTTAAGCGATAAACTCACATTTTCATTTCTGGTGAACTATCCGCTTTAAACTCTCTGAATATCATCGGTTGCGTTAACAACCCATCAGCCTGCGCCATCTAGAGTTTCATGACTGAACTATATATTACTACTTGAGAATCAGTTAGGAAGGAAATAAATGTTTAATCTGTGTGCTGGTTTCTGTCCTCAGAACCTCTGGTTTATGTTGGTGCTGGTCTTGGTGCTCTGGTGCTGATTTTTACAGTCGTCCTCTTCATATTTATCAAACTGAAGGAGAAGAGACGCTCTTCCGGTTTGACATCGTCTGCACATCGACCTGATTCTCTGATTTATACCACATCGAATGCCAGTGCACAATCAGACAGTCTGAACTATTCCTCCGTGCAGTTTATCAGAAAACCCAGATGCAGTGTGAAGACCAGTGAGATTAACCCAAATGAACGGGCAGAAACACTTTATTCACCTGTTCAAACTCAACACCAGTCAGACATCACTGATCCAAACTCAGTAATCTATTCCAATCTTTGTAAAGGACTGTAGATTAGGTCGATTTGACAAGTGCACTTTTAATTTAGAGTTTGAATGCCTTTCTATTGTTGTCAATGCTACAGATAGAGGCGTTAGAACATTGTATGTGTCTTCATGAATATTTGTTTATACAGTGCAAGTCAGCTAAATATCCTTCAGATTATGAGTCGGTACATACGGCATTTCCCCACCCTCTGTCACAAGGTATTTAAAAGAGAGGTTTGTGATTTCTGGATTCTAAAATACTTTCATATCCAGTTACTATGCAGAAGTAAGCCATACATAGACATTCGTTTTGATAAATGATCAAAATGTGCCTTTTACAATTTGGAGAGTTGTAAACAGACTAAAGAGTAAACCTGGAGAGTAAATAGATATATGATTGATTGTTCCCTTGAGTTACTATTATCATTTGGTACTATTATGGTACTATTACATTATATGACTATTAGCATATTAGAACTTGACTGATTTATTGTCATTTCATTGTATAACAAAATATCAAAACATGCATGCAGCTGATTAAATGACACTGAATTGAGTGCATTTAGAGAAACGATTCTGCAGAGTTTGTTTGATAGTTTATGTGATGCAATGATATTCACACATTTTTAAGCGTGAGTGAAGTATCCAAAAACTCTCTGAGGCCATTTAAAAGCATATTAACGTTAACAAATTGTATGAATTAAATCTGTTCTGATATTGGTTTGATATGTACAGTGATGTCAAGATATGCTAGGTGTGTGTGTAGTAGTAAGAAAAACAGGGAAGGGGAAGGAGAAGTTAAGCGTTGCACCATATACACCTCAGTACGGAAGAAAGAAAGTGTTTCAGTGTTTACGAGTTTTATTTAGTCAAAAGTGCCGTAAATCTTCACCATGTGGAGCTTTGTTCTTCTCTGGTCCTGCATGCGTATCGGTGAGTTCAGGAGTCTTGTGTGTGACAGTTTTGCACTTCTCTAATTTTCCACTTGTCTAATATTTTACAATCAGCAGTCGGCATTTCTTAATACGTTAAATGTGCTAATCCTGTCTAGTGATATTTCTGTTTTCAGTTGTTGTTGGTGCTCAAAAAACAGTCACAGGACACAGAGGAGACAGATTTGACATCAGATGCCCATATGAATCTGGATATGAATCAAATTCAAAGTATTTGTGTAAAGGCGAGTGTAACTTTGGAAATAAATTCATCATGGTTAAATCAGGATCTCCGGCTAAAGACCAGAGATTCTCTCTGACTGACGACACGACGGCCAGAGTTTTCACCGTCACCATCACTGATCTGAGAACTGAGGATGAAGGACAATACTGGTGTGCTGTGGAGAGGACTTTCAGTACTGATGACTATTCAGAGATTTTGTTGCTGGTTAAACAGGGTAATGTGACTTAAACAAATGGACCTATAGTAGAAATATGGCATGGAAACGAGTCAGTACTTCCGTGATCATGATTGTGACTTTTTCTCATTTAGGGTCATGAATGTGCATGCAAAGTTTTGACGCATAGATGTGTTTTAGAAAGACTGCAAATTGTGGTTACTTTAATTGTGTCGAGGTCTAATCGACCTCCAATGGTTTCCATGCAAAAAATCTTCTGAATCATCCAAAGATAATTTGCAGTTTCTTCATCCATTTGAGTTTCACAGTCAAAAAGTCTGTGAATCGATGTAATTGGTTGTTAGTTTTTTGCATGTCAATTACTAGTCTGTTGTCGCACTGAAAATAAGCAATGGGAAACTCATTTTAACCTCACAAGGGTTTGAGTAAATACTAATACACAAACAATGTTAGAACTGATTTATAACTAATTGTAGTTATATGCACATCAGGGTGCACATAGACATTGCAAGTATTCATTGAAAAACAACAACTAGTCATTCATTTTGTGTCTGTGCAGCTAATTTTGAACAAAATATGCAGGTCCATGTTGATCGTCCAACACAATCAGAGAAGAGACTTATTTTTTGTTGCATATGATATAATTATTGTATTTATTCTATATTTTAGACTCTGGAAGCTACGTAAAGTTGGTTTTCATGTTTTTACATGACTTTTTAATACATCCTTTCTTGCGATATTGCATCCTATTGCATGGAAATCATTGTGGTTAACACAATTCTATTGGATGTATTGTATAACTGAAATCTAGTCCATTTTGGTTGTCATCCCTTTAGATAAGGGAGTCAGCTGAAGAAGTTTACAACCATCGCCCTGTGTTTGAATAACCAGCATCGGTTGTTTCACAGCTCCTCTGCCTTCATCAAACCCCTGCCAGCACAGACGTCTCCACCTGACCAGGTACCACCTCTCCACATCACACACTCACTCTCACGATAATCTGACCAAGGCTGAGTGCTTTATTTGACTTGTGTATTTTCAGTTTCTTTTCATCATCATCACGCAGGAGGTTGGTTTTGCTCCTGATCTGTGCTGTTTGCTTATGTGTGGCCATACGGAAGAAAAATATATGTGTAATATTTATGAAGTATATATAATTAATGAATGGAACCTTTTTTTTTTTTATAAATCTACATTCAGATCGGTCTTATTTTAGTAGCACTGAGATACTATATAGGGTTTTTGAGATTTTGGAATTACTTCCATTTAATATTTTTCCTTTTCATCGTCAGTGTAAAGTTTTAGTACGTTGTTGGTGTTTTTTAACCATTTTTATCAGTGGTTGTTTTTTTTTGTAATGGGGCTATAGAGTTTTATTATTATTAATCCATTTAAGTTTTAGTAGTTTAGTAAATCAATTTCAACTAAATGAAAATGAGAGGAATGTTAGCATCTAACTGCAATCAAATATATATTTTTTAATTATTTATTTATTTCAATTAATGTTTCCTCTACACCCTTTTTTTATTAATGGATTTATTTAACGAATAACCCTGATCAGACAAATAGACCATAGAACGTCATAGTCTGTCATAATGAAAACAACAAAAAATCACGGGGTTTGTGAAAAAAAAAAAAAAATACTTCCTTTCTGTTCAGATTTTTAATTGATTTTTTATTTTCGCGGTCTGAGCCGAACGTTGAACAGGCCTTGCTTACTGGCTGGCTAATGTGCAGAAACTGAATTCAGTTACTAGACGTTTTAAAACTATAATAACATTCATCTGTCGCAGGTCTGGTTTCCTTCTCCGCTGAAGGGCTTCATCTGACATTCAGAAAAGGAGAAGAGGTGAGTCATCTTTAAGATTTCTATAATGTATTGCATCATGAACTTTATTTCTTCTCAAGTCAATGTCAAGGTTCACATTCTTGCCCAATTCTTCCTTCTTTCAATTTACAGAATACTTATGAGACAGAAAACGCAGCAGTCGTCTCAAACTCACACACAGCTCAGAGTGATGAGGTTTCTGAAGCAGCCGACACAGACCTCGACTACATGAATGCTGCTGCTGCTGCAGTGAGAAACAGTGTGAATCCAGAACTGAACACCAGTAGACACAGTCACATTTATCAGAGTCTCACCGCTGATTCTCGAGAAGAGTCCATCTATCACTGTATCCATCAAACGATGGACTGAACACTGAAGCCTCATCGTCAAATGATTTAGACTTTTGTTGCATATGTTGCATAAACTTTGAAAATGATACAGTAGCATCAGATAATCTTCTAAGTCTAATAAATGTAAAACGGTTGTAAATATGATCACTTTGTCTGTAAGGAGTGATGTTCACTAATTAGGAAGTGGCTAATCAGGACAATGGCATCATCACGCCACTGATTGACTGATGAAATCACACGAAATCAAACCGTCTCAAACCTTGACTAGCTGGGTTTCCTGAGCTGTGACATTAAAGTCAGCAGGCATCTATTATGAAATCATGAAATGTTTGCAAATGGTGCAATTAGAGAAATTATACACATTTGGTCTGGAAACACGTTGAATGGTCATCAATGGAAACTGATTTTGCAGCCAGATCAGCAGAGTCTAGTTGTTCAAAAGTAATCTGATCAGATTTTGGCTTTCGGATTGGATCAAACCTTGAAAATGGTTTGTGCAAGAGAAAAAAAACAATAATCTAAATTGGATTCGATTACAAAATCCAATCTTGGTTTTGATCTGCATCAAACAAACCGTCAGTATGTGTTGTTCAAAACTTGTTTAAAAAAGATTGAGATACCTTAGATCCAAAAAAAACCCAGTATTATAAGATGCAAAATCTATCAAAATAAAAAAATTCAAAATTTGTATCATGCAATATGTGTGCACATTTATATTTTTATTTTGCTCTTGATCCGTTTAACCATTATAGTAGAAATAGACATTAATCCATAAATAATGCTCCAAACAGCTTTCAATACAAACAAAATATCATTAATCACCTCATGTCATGTATTACTGTATGTTAATGACAATCATCAGAGATTAAAGGGATAGTTCACCCAAAAATGAAAATTCTGTCATTAATCACTCACCCTCATGTCGTTCAAAACCCGTGAGACCTTCGTTTATCTTCAGAACACAAATATACAATATTTTTTTATTGAAATCCGAGAGCTTTCTGACCCTGCATAGAAAGCAAGGGAACTACCACATTCAAGGCACACAAACACAGTAAGGCACGTTAAAAATATTCCCATGTGACACATCAGTGGTTCAACCGTAATGTTATGAAGCTACGAGAATACTTTTTGTGTACAAAAATAACGACTTATGTCAACGATTTCGTTCCTCTTTCGTTGTCGTGCGGCTGTTTTGTCAAGCAGAGGAATGCACACGCATGTGTCGAGGTACTGTCATGAACGCGTGTCGAGGACTGCACGGAAGAGAAGAAATTGTTGAGTAAAGTCATTATTTTGTTTTCTTTGCACACAAAAAGTACTCTCGTATTCTTTGAACAAGTACCCTCAGGTGCTAGTGGGCTCTTGCTAAGCAGCTAAACCTCAATCACTTACACAATGACAGGGTAGGTTTGACAAATTACTTTTAATGTGTTGTAAGATGTATGAAGATGCTACGCAATAAATACATTTATACCAACAGTTTTTTTTTTCTAGAACACAGTTACACACCTACATGAATAGAGATGTCAAAATCCAGGTCAGTGAGTCTTTCATAGTCTGTTATGGAAAGAACAGTGTTGATCTGAGAAATGAGCTTTAACTGAGAATTTAAATGCCCTTAAATCACCATTATTACCAGTCATGATGAAGTCTTAGTAGGACTTTGCCATTGTCTTATTGTTTTCTGTGGCCTCAGTGATGCTGTAGAGATGTGTGGAAGTGTAACATGTTGCTTTGGCTCAATTCATATGCTGTCCATCAGAGGTCAGTGTGGAGAGGAATTAGCTGCTGTTGTGTTTAATCGCATTGAAGAAAATGAAGCTTCAGCATTAAAGGCCACACAGAAGTGTTACAGTCTCAAGACTTTTCTTTTGGCTGCGAGGAATACGTTTTCTCACTGGTGTAAAGCAGCAGGCCTATTACTGTAACACTCCAGCGTTGAGCAAAAGAGATCGAAAATATTACACTCCGTACATGCAGTTTTCCTAAGTGTGAAGAATCAGTGCCTGCATTAATATTATAAATATTTGACGGCACGGAAGATTGAGTTCACTGGTGCTCACAAGGGAAATATTGTTCCTCGGCTGATGTGTGACTATGCAAACACAGTCAAACGTCACAGATGTGCTCTCTGAAGATGTCCTGAAGAGCTGATGTGGTCAGAGATACGGAAAGGGGAAGGAAATGTTTGATATAGTTGCAGACACAGCATGCTTTTTCACTCAGTACGGAAGAGAAATACCATAACACTTGAGAGTTTGTCTTGTATTTAAGCAAAACGTGTGTAAAATCTTAGCATGTGGGACATTCTCTTCTTCTTTTCCAGCATCTGTACAGGTGAGTTTAAGACTCTCAGGGCTTTTGTACAAAAGCTGATGTGTTTTTATTGTTTTTACTCTGTTACTGCATGATTATCAGTCTCATATGTGTTATTATTCTGGTCTGATATTATCTCTTGCTCACACATAACAGCTCTGTATAATGATATTTCTGTTTTCAGTTGCTGCAGGTGCTCCAGTTACAGTCATAGGACACAGAGGAGACAGTTTTGACATCAGATGCCCATATGAATCTGGATATGAATCAAATTCAAAGTATTTGTGTAAAGGCGAGTGTATCTTTGGAAGCAGAAACATCATGGTTAAATCAGCATCTCCAGCTGAAGACCAGAGATTCTCTCTGACTGACGACACGACGGCCAGAGTTTTCACCGTCACCATCACTGATCTGAGACCTGAGGATGCAGGACAATACTGGTGTGGAGTGGAGAGGACTTTAAGTACTGATGTCTATTCAGAGATTGTGTTGCTAGTTAAACACGGTAAGCGATTAATGTGACTTCTGCAAATGGACCTATTGTAGTATAGAAATGTACATAGAAAGGGTCAGCAGATGTAGCTCATGTTATTATATAGAAGTCAATTCACTGCACAATCTATAATTGGTTACACTTTATTTTGATAGTCCACTTTAGACATTCTATTAACTATAAGTAACTTTGTAACTACATGTCAACTACAAGTCAACTAACTCGCAGAGTAACTGTTAGGGTGGATTTATGGTTAGTAGAATGTTGACAAATAAAGTGTTAGAAGATATTAAGCATACAGTCTACTAATACTCTAAGGACTGCTATTTGACATGTAGTTACTTATAGTTAGTAGAATGTGTAATGTGGACTATCGAAATAAAGTGTTACCCTATAATTATATACACAATATAATTCATATTCAGTGTGCTAATATATTAACTGAGATTAAGTTGATATTTCATGTCATCCATCAGTTAATAAGACCACTGAGGTTTCAACTACCAGCCCTTTTACAGCAACACTGTCATATTTCAGCACAACAGAGCCACATCCACAATCCAGCAGCATCACAATCACAGAAAGAAAAGAAACAATCACAGATCAGCACAACTCCTCAGCAGGTCAGGTCATCTTCCTCTTTCTCTCTTTATTTTCCTTTAATATGCATTATGTCTGGATGATGTCTGTCATTTAGCGCTGATTTCTTCACCTGTACAGGTACACGTCTCTCCACATATCACACACTCATATAGAGTGAACTTATAGAATCACACTGAACAGGAAGTGACAACATCTGTCTTATTTCATTCATTAGTCTTTCATTTATTCATTCTCTAAACCGTTTCTATGCTGATTCTGATGATTGTTTCTGTTTATACAGTATTTCAGACAGCGTTTTCCTCCTGTATGTTTCAGGTTCAGTTGTGATTATCGTCACTGCGGAGGCTTTGGTTTTACCTCTGATTTGGTCTTCCTTGATTATAGTGTGTTGAACATTATGAACTAAACTAATCAAACACTAGATACAAACAGCTGTTCATGGTGACGGCCTGAAATATCTGGAGTGTTTCTGCTTCTAGCTTTGGTTTCTGATGGCTATTTAATAACTCCTGCTGTCTCTCAGGGTGGTGATATCGCCAACCAGGATGGGACGGGAGGAAAATCCATCTACGGAGGAAAGTTTGAGGATGAGAGCTTCGAGGTGAGGCACACGGTGCCGGGGCTGCTGTCCATGGCCAACCACGGCAAAGATACCAACAACTCACAGTTCTTCATCACCCTCAAGAAAGCAGAGCACTTGGACTTCAAGCACGTGGCCTTCGGATTCGTCAAAGACGGCATGGATGTGGTGAGGAGAATCGGAGAGCTGGGCACGAAAGACGGGAAACCCATGGAAACCATCAAGATCTCAGACTGTGGGCAGATTCTTTGAGCTGTTCTACACAAACTACTGTTCATCATGTTTGAGACCGTGTTCCCTGAACTCTTGTGTAAATCAGAGTTTGTATATGCAGGGGTTTTATTCTGTTTGTATGTTAATAAAGTGGACAGCACTAGTTGACAATAAAATTCATGCTTTGCAAAAGAAGAAAAACTCTTTTATTACAGAACTTGTTTACCCCAGTGTCCTCATGTTTACAGGGGCTTAGCGGAACAGAATGTGAATCTTTCGAAGGCTTGTTTTGTGTGTATTTGGTTGAAAGGTCACTTCACTGGCATGAGGTCCCACACAAACACAGCCTGGTTGCTTGCAATTTTCAATCTCCTGAACATAAAATAAACATCTGGCAACTTGAGTTTCACTACTTATTCAAAGTGTCATTATTGATGAGAAACTGTGAATGCTTCTGGATCAAGTGAAAGCAAAGCTGCTTTATTTCTCCTTTAGTTCTGACAACTGTTTCAGGAAAACGGGTGACTTTAAAGGGATAGTTCACCTAAAATTTTAAAGTATGATTTAATTGATTTACTCACCCTCAAACCATCTTAGTTGTATATGACTTTCTTCTTTCAGATGAGTACAATTGAAGTTATATTCAAAAAAGTCCTGGCTCTTATAATGGCAGTGAATGGGGGTAAATACAAAGTGCTCCACATGACTCCGGGATGAATAAAGGCCTTCTGTAGTGAATCCATGCGTTTTTTTTTGTAAGAAAAATATCCATATTTAAACCTTTACACCATAATCTCTAGCTTCTGCGTTCATGAGAGAGTGCTTTCCAGTGGATTGAAGGATGGATTCACTTGTTTGTGCTTCAAATTCTTGACCCCATCCACTGCCATCATAAAGCTTGGAAGAGCCAGGACATTTTTAAATATAACTCCGATTGGTTTTGTCTGAAAGAAGAAAGTCTCATAGGGCTTGAGGGGAGTCAAGGCAGGGGCCATTTTCTTTTGGGGTGGGACTGTCCTTCTGATTAACCACGTGAGTTAGGAGTTATTATTCAGTCATGTGCAGTAAATGCACACAGAAGAAGAATCTTTAGGGCTAGTTTCAGCTCCGCTGTTCTCTTTACCTCGTAGGTCTTACCTACAGCAAATTCATCTTGTTTGATTCCCTGGCGGCGCAGTGTGTTACTGACGGTAGTTTTTGTTACTTTGGTCCCAGCTCTCTGCATGTCATTCACTAGGTCCCCCCGTGTGGTTCTGGGTTTTTTGCTCACAGTTCTTGTGATCATTTTGACCCCCGGGGTGAGATCTTGCGTGGAGCCCCAGATCGAGTTAGATTATCAGTGGTCTTGTATGTCTTCCATTTTCTAATAATTGCTCCCACAGTTGATTTCTTCACACCAAGCTGCTTACCTATTGCAGATTCAGTCTTCCCAGCCTGGTGCAGGTCTACAATTTTGTTTCTGGTGTCCTTTGACAGCTCTTTGGTCTTGGCCATGGTGGAGTTTGGAGTGTGACTGTTTGAGGTTGTGGACAGGTGTCTTTTATACTGATAACAAGTTCAAACAGATGCCATTAATACAGGTACCGAGTGGAGGACAGAGGAGCCTCTTAGAGAAGTTGTTACAGGTCTGTGAGAGCCAGAACTCTTGCTTGTTTGTAGGTGTACCAATACTTATTTTACCGAGGAATTTACCAATTAATTCTTTAAAAATCCTACAATGTGATTTTCTGGATTTTTTTTCTCTCATAGTTGAGGTATACCTATGATGAAAATTACAGGCCTCTCTCATCTTTTTAAGTGGGAGAACTTGCACAATTGGTGGCTGACTAAATACTTTTTTGCCCCACTGTATCTCCCATAAGTCGAATGCATCCCAGAACAGAGATTTTTCTGATCACACGCTAACTTCCATTTTACCACCCACCAACTTTTTAGTGCCTGCATTTGTCAGGTTAACATTACATTTAACACTGAAAGGAGTGAGTAAAGTGCAAGCTCTACTGGCTATGCTTCTAAAGACCCACTATCCCATATCAAAAGATGGGATTCCAGTGAAGCCTTTGCTTCAAGAGCTCCATGTGTTGCTCTGAAAGCCAGCTGCATGGCTCTTGCATAATTCATATTACTGTGCAGCGCATCTAAAGAAAGATTTACTCATGCAGTTCCCAGCTCTCTTCTTTTCCCTTAATGAATGTATAAGGGATGTATATAATTTGGTATATAGTCAAAGAACAAAAAATATGTTGCATTTTTGAGTTTTCACAAGCAGTTAACTCCACTGAAGTCAGTGACAGTTTCCGTGTTCTGAAGGAGAACCCCATTATATGTTAACCTAATGAGATAGTACATTTTTATATATATTATTTTATTTTATTTTTTTCTCAGTGTTTTCAAGTTTTCTTTAAGATTCCAATTTAGGCCATAGTTACATCACTAACGCTTGCATGTTTTTTAAAATGCTTGTTATCTTAAATGTCTCTATAGCAAGCTAAGTGAATCATTTGTTTGCTGATTTAGAGCGTGTATGATGTGCTAATGACTGAAAACATGCAATTTTATATCACGCTTTTATCAGTAGCTCTGTCTTAGCCATGCAAAAGGGGTTATACATTTTTTTCATTGAACACACTTGTGAATGTCTGAACAAATACAGAAAGTGTCAGGATTTATTATGATGTAGTGTGAAATTAAAGCGAGAACATAAAGCTAACCTCTGCTGGAGTTAAAGCAACAAAAAAACAGCAATTAAAGCTCATCTTCAGAGACTTAATTATACATAATTATGTGACTCTGCTGATACAGCGCCTTACCGTTGCTGAGGACTTGTTTCATCTGGCATCAATACAGTAACTCAATACATCATGAACTACAATAGCACTAGGTGCCCCACATGGCCATTTCCAAGTATTACAGACCTCCATGTCCCATAAATGGAGTCGGTCAGGATATTTTCGAGCACTTAACTGAGATTATGCAAATATGGTTTAATACATGGCGACACCTAAACAAGCCACAGAGGTGTCTATTTAATAGACTGTGTATGGAAAGATTACCCTCATAAAAGTAAATGTAGAAACACCAGACCAGAATAAGTAAAGAAAAATGTCCTTCTGCTCAGGGGGAAGGTTTATTAGCATGAAGCAGGAGCGGAGCAAAGTGCCAGAGACACTGCAGAGTCCTTTCCTCTGTGATTTATCTCTAGAATTAGCTTTTTAAACAGGCATAACGCTATGCATTGTAATGATGTGAGAGCCAGGGATTCCTTAGAATTATCCACTGTGCGAAGCACTTGGTAAATCAATGGGAGTTGAGGGTGTTTAAACATGCCAATGATTTTAAAGACATCAGACTGTAAAATTAGTAATGTTTAATAGGCATTTAGCTACACACTGCATCCATCATTGTATATGATCTCGTTAACATATTCCCCAGGGCTTTTTAAGATGATTTTGTTAAAGCAAGTGAACTAACCTTAATTATGTGCCCTTTTGCTTGGCTGTCCAGGGGCCAATGCATCAGCTCCAGATCAACTGAGCCTGGCTTTGGCCTGGAACAGAGTTGACATCGCTCGAAGCCAGATCTTCATTTATGGACAGCAGTGGCCTGTAGGCACTATCCACTCACTCCACCTCTGTAATTCATTTAGATATAGATACAGAGATGCTTTATTGATTGCAGAGGGGACGAGAAGCACTTCTGTGCAACTCTGACTCTAATTAAACATGGTAGATGCTAATGATGTCAGGCTGCATTTCAACCAGATTAAAATTCATGAAATCGATTCATTGCCGTGTACCTGTATGTCTGTTTTATTGTGTGCTGGTAGTGTGTCTTCTGGACCTGTAAGCTTTGTTTATGTGTGGTTAGGTGGGCTCTCTAGAACAGTCAATGCTGGATGCACTGGTGTTGGACAGAGTGGACTTTGTGAAGCTGTTGATTGAGAATGGAGTGAGCATGCACCGCTTCCTGACACTGTCCAGACTTGAAGAGCTCTATAATACGGTAATGTAGCTATGTCAGATTTAAATGAGATTTTGAATCCTGGTTTTTCAATGTGGTCTCAGACTTTTGGGTCTCACTGTACTGTATGTCTGTTTCCCCATACTTACACTACCGTTCTACGGGGAAGTCGTGGCCTAATGGTTAGAGAGTCGGACTCATAACCCAAAAGGTTGTGGGTTTGAGTCTCGTACCAGCAGGGATTGTAGGTGGGGGGAGTGAATGTACAGCGCTCTCTCCCACCTTCAATACCACGACTGAGGTGCCCTTGAGCAGGGGCATAAATGGCTGCCCACTGCTTCGGGTGTGTGTGTTCACTGTGTGTATGTTCACTGCTGTGTGTGTGTGCACTTTGGATGGGTTAAATGCAGAGCACTAATTGTCACGTCACTTCACATGTCACTTCACTTTACTAGAAAAAGAAGAAAACAATTATTGATCAAAGAATTCTGAAAATCCACATTCAGAGAATTATGTGTGTTTAAATATATATAATGACCTAAAGTGAAAATATAGGTTTAATTGCTGAAAAACAATTTTTTTTGTCAATCCCACAATATGCTACATGAGGTAAATTTTTTATTAACTGGTTTAAGACCAAAAATATGGCTTGTAACATTAAATTACTTGGAGAGTAAAATTTAAAGGTGATATCAGGTCGATTTAGCTTATAAAAGGATAGTTGACCCAGAAATTAAATTTGTGGCATCATTACCTCACCCTCATGTTTTTGGGTGAACAATCCCTTTGAGGGAACAACCACACATGTTCTTGTTTGTTTTTAAATTATTATTTGTGGTTTGATGTAATTGATTGTTAAAGGTTATATTTGTTTCTGTTTGTCTCAAATAGAGGCATGGTCCATCCAATACCTTGTACCACCTTGTCAGAGATGTGAAAAAGGTAAGACTTCACTGTGCATGCAGCTGAGTGTGTGTGTGTATGTGTGTGTGTGTGTGTGTGTGTGTGTGTATGCATTTGTGTGAGTGGATTTCAGAGTGTGAGTGAAAGTGGTAGATTAGTCTTAGATTTCTGTTGCATATATAGCAAAGGTGTCTTTCCTGCTTCTTAGCCTGATAGAGAGATTTGGCCAATTAGTGGCTTTTTTCTGTCTGTGTCTTCTCCTACTTGTTTCAGTGATTTTCAGACTATAAAACAGTCAGAACAATGGGTTTGTTGCTTCTCAGGTCACTTGTGTATAGTTCTTTTTTCTTAATTACTATTCCTAAGTGCATTTTCAAGACATAATGGGGCACATGGTTGCCTTCTTTTTGCACTCTAGGGATTTTCGCAGTCTTCTTGTAGTGACATTTGTGTATAAACTGCAATTTCTACTTTTAAAAGACTCAATGCAGATACACCGTGAGGTGCAATTTGAATGCACAAACCTTCTCTGTGTCCCTGGAGATTAACATGATGTTAAAATGGATGTCACATCAACTTACTCTAGTACAAATGTCTTGCACAAATGAAATGCAGCATCACCTGTGATTCCGATCAGCCAGTTGAAGCATTTTATGGCATTTGCTGAGGTAGAAGTAATTAACCCAGCTTAGAGGATCCATGGTGGCTCTGCGTTGGTAATTACAGAACCAGAGCAGAGTCTAGTTATCATAGTGTGAAGGCAGGATGTGGGATGTAATTTTGCTAAAAGGGATTTGGCCGAATCATTAAAGTCGAATCATTAAATTAGCAACTGAGGCATCGTTCCTTATCACTTCCCCCTGCTCTTTCTTTGTCCTGCCCATTATTGGATCCATTCTCTCATTTTCACTCACTTTCTCTCTCCTACGGACTGACTCTCTATTGTTTTTGTTTTTGTAGAGAGGCTCATTGTTTTCACGGTCAGTTCAATATAGGCAAGGCAAGGCAAGTTTATTTATATAGCACATTTCATACACAATGGTAATTCAAAGTGCTTTACATAAAGAAAGAAAATAAAGTTTAAAAATCCACAATCCACAAGGAATTTAAAAACTTTGAAAATGATTTAAAAATTGATTTAAGAGGTTTAAAATAAATTTAAAACAGTTAAGAATAGAAAATGATTATACATAAAATATAGTGCAATCAGTTCGGACATTGCACAGTGCTCATTCAATAAATGCACAGCTAAACAGATGAGTTTTGAGTCAGCATTTAAATGTGACTAATGTTTTAGCACATCTGATCTCTTCTGGAAGCTGATTCCAACTGCGGGCGGCATAATAACTAAAAGCGGACTCCCCTTGTTTTTTGTGAACCCTTGGTATTTTTAACTGACTCTATCCTAATGATCTGAGTGGTCTGTTTTATATTCAGTGAAAATATCTGCTATGTATTTAGGTCCTAGGCCATTGAATGATTTATAAAAGAGTAAAAGTACTTTAAAATCAATCCTAAATATAACTGGAAGCCAGTGTAAGGACCTGAGGACTGGTGTGATATGCTCAGATTTTCTGGTTCTAGTCAGAATCCTGGCAGCAGCGTTCTGGATGAGCTGCAGCTGTCTAATGGTCTTCTTGGGAAGGCCGGTGAGAAGACCATTACAATAGTCCACCCTGCTGGTGATAAAGGAATGAACAAGTTTCTCCAAGTCTTGACTGGAAATAAAACATCTAATTCTTGCAATGTTTTGAGATGACGATGTGCTTATTTAGTTACTGCTTTGACATGACTACTGAAACTAAGATCTGTCTCCAGAATCACACCAAGATTCCTGACTTGATTTTTAGTTGTTAGACCCCTAGAGTCAAGGTATGCATTCCATTTGAGAACTTCATCTTTGTTTCCAAATGCAATGACTTCCGTTTTCTCCTTGTTTAACTGAAGAAAGTTCTGCTACATCCAACTGTTAATTTCATCAATGCATTGGCAGAGGGAGTCAATGGGGCTGTAGTCATTTGGCGATAAGGCTAAGTAAATCTGGGTATCATCAGCATAGCTGTGATAGGCAATTTGTTTCTTTCTCATTATTTGACTTAGTGGGAGCACCAAACCCTGATTCTAGACTTGCTTGGTCTCAGTGGGATGTCTGTCCCTTTAATATGATTCTGTCTCACTGACCTTGTGTGTTCTTTCCAAGCAAGAATATCCAGGGTTCAGTTGGATCTACCTCAAGGTGAATCAGACAATCTTCTTTAATTAACTTGATTCCTTCTAGCAATAAGTCAGTGTGTTTGTGGAGTGAGAGTGTATGGGTGTGTATGTAGTTGAGCGTGTGGTTGATTGCTGACCTTACGGTTTGTTCGTATTTTCATAGCCATAACTGTTGGCACAGGTTCAGTGTTGCCATGAGTACATTTTTTGTCTTCAGGGTAACCTGCCCCCTGACTACCGCATCAGCCTGATTGACATCGGATTGGTAATTGAATACCTCATGGGTGGAGCCTATCGCTGCAATTACACCAGGAAGAGATTTCGGACCCTATATCACAACCTTTTTGGACCCAAAAGAGTATGTTATTGAAAAAAATGGCATGTAGCTCTAAAAGGGCATCATACTAAGATTTCAAAAATGAATTTGAAATGAATTTGAAACATTACAAGAAAAAAGACGTCATGTTAGCACCATGCTCTACAGGTCTCTGGACCTCGAGATCCACTTTCCTGTGGTGTGTTTAATCCAGGTTGGAGCTAAGCTCTGCAGGAAAGTAGATCTCGAGGTCCAGAGTTCAGGACCCCTGCTGAACTGAGACACATTAACAACATTCTCTTTTGTTTTTTGTTTTGTTTTGTTTTGTTAGAAAATATTTATTCAGCAAGGATGCATTTAAAGTAACAGTAGAGACTTACATACCAAAAATGTTCTATTTCAAATAAATGCTATTCTTTTTCAATTTATTTTCTTAAAAAATGTAAAGTAGAAAAAAACAAATTAAGCAGTACCTCTGTTTTCAACCTTGATAATAATACGAATTTTTTTTTAGCACCAAATAAGCATAGAATGACTAGAATAGTCATGTTACTAGAATATAGTCGTAACATTTTAAGAATGATTTTGGAGTGGTAAGAGAATAAAGTGGTCATATTGTTTAACTTTTGACTTACTTTTCTAATGTGTCTTTATTCTTTTCTTTTATGATTGTATTCTCATAAAAGGCCTATTAAGAGATTCTCAAAATATTATTAATATTATGAAAATCTGTATTATTATTATTATTTTAATGTGCTATTAAAACGTCTTTGGAGCTGGGTGATGAATATATTCACTTCTAAATAACACAATAAAAATGTTATACTTGCTTTCAAACACAAGATTATTCCCTCAGTTTCCCATAAATGGACATTTTTTCCAAAGGAAGTTTGTAATGTGTTTTGCGCAGTTTTTATTTTTATTTTTTTAATCTATCAGCATGACCCACCCGGGAAAAAAGTATTTCCCATCAGAGCTGCCACAGAGAGATGGCACATGGAACTAACACAAACTAGATACTCAGTGCAGAGCAAATTTCCATATAGCGGCTCTTCAGCTGTAGAGTAAAGAGGACCCAAGACAAATTCTCAACTCAAGCCACTGACACCTAGATGATATCTATTTTTCTCACACATTTTTAACACCTCTGAAGGCTCAGGCATCTAAGTCACAAATCTCGACCCTCTGACACAGATTTCAGAGGGTGTCAGGACATTAAACATTGCTGCTCCATCATGCCAATTTCACAGGAGCGTTTTATCTTTAATAGTAGATTACTAGTACATGATGAGTGTCTGAGAGTGTGTATTTATGACTCTATTCATACACTTCAATATTGTGAGTACATTTTATCTCACATGCACATATGCACATACATTGTTCTACATATGCCACCATACAAGCTTTAAATAGATCAGACATCTGCGGTGCCACCAGAGAGATGCTCTAAATGTATCATTGCATAGCATAAAGAATCCTATCTACTCATTAAACATGCCATGTTTTTACATGTGTACCAGAAGGATGGTGAAACGATTTGGAAAATGCATAAATCAAATCTAACATGTCTTGTTATTTTTTTCCTGTGTGTGTTTTTATTTTTGTGTGTGTTGTAGCCAAAAGCCCTGAAGCTGCTTGGAATGGAGGTGAGATTTATTTCTTAATTTCATGTATCCCACTGCTTTCCAATAAAATCCCCACTGAGTTTCCTTGAAACGCTTTCTTTAAGCGCTTATTTGATATGGAGGTTTGGATTCAAGTAATGAAGGTTCACAATGAAAATGCTCCTTGTATTGCATGTTCAGAGGTTTTTATGAAAACAATTCAAATACTATAATTACCTACAATTATCTTACTTTTGTGTTTACTGGTCCTCTTACTATTAATTACCAGATTCAGGATATAAATTATAAGTGATTTATTGTTGTATTTTGCCATTTTAATAGTAATTATATTTATAATAAATAAATAATAATAATATTTTTGTTGTTACATTTAATTAATAAATATTGCTGGTTAATATTATATCATATTAAACAAAGGTAAACAGAAACAAGTACCTATTATTTATATTCTCAATGATGGTTTTAGTATTTTTGTATTATTTTTATTATTATAAAGAAAAAATATGATTTAAAAAAAAACTCTATCATATAGGATGACATGCCCATTAGGCGAGGACGTCAGAAGACCACAAGGAAGCGAGAGGAGGAAGTAGACATTGACCTGGATGACCCAGAAATCAATTACTTCCCTTTCCCATTTCATGAGCTGATGGTTTGGGCAGTGCTGATGAAACGCCAGAAGATGGCCCTGTTCTTTTGGCAGCATGGCGAGGAGGCCATGGCTAAAGCGCTGGTGGCCTGTAAGCTCTGTAAGGCAATGGCCCACGAAGCTTCAGAGAATGACATGGTAGATGACATTTCGCAGGAACTCAATCAAAACTCAAGGTATGAATGTAAAGATGTGTTATGACCTAGTTACCTCAAGGATGAGCATTTGAATGAGGATTTCATCTGCATGTCCTGTTCCCATTGCTGTTGAGTATACGACTCTTGGGTGGGGAAGTTTGGGAAGACCATCTGTTACGTGCCAAACTGGCATCCCATCAAAGGCACAGTGAATGACCACAAAGACTCCTCTAAAACTCATAAAAGTCTAATGTGCACACTTTCCTCTTAGTAATGGTATTTAATACTTGCTTATCCTGTTTGCATACCTAAAACAAGCTGTTGTTTTTGTGTAGCGATGGTCTTGTGTGTTTATGTGTGCATATAAATGTGTCTGTGGCACAGATTTTTTTCTCTCTTCTTTTTTTATCCATCAGGGAGTTTGGTCAGCTGGCTGTTGAGCTGCTCGATCAGTCATATAAGCAGGATGAACAGATGGCCATGAAGCTGTTAACCTACGAGCTGAAAAACTGGAGTAATGCCACCTGTCTGCAGCTGGCAGTGGCTGCCAAGCACAGGGACTTCATCGCCCACACGTGTAGCCAGATGCTTCTCACCGACATGTGGATGGGACGTCTGCGTATGCGCAAGAACTCTGGCCTAAAGGTCAGATTTGGGAGAAAGATGGCTAAGACCATAGTCTCATTGATAGCTGTATTACATACAGTAATATCAGTTATTGCAGAGGGCTTACTCTGGGTTCATATTTTTTGTTATATAATATGTGATATATATTCAACATGTATATTTGGCATATACAGTATGTGGTGAAATTGCCTGCCAAAGTGAGTCTTTGCATAGCTGAATCAGTAATTTGTGTTGTATTTACCATGTCCTCATCAACATTAGGCCAGCAACTGCTGTTTCAGCAATAGATTTCTTAATCTCTAGTCTAATTATCGTTCTTGCTCGAGAGACGCCACAATGACAGACATTTTTGTTGTCATGGGGGGGGGGGAGGTGGGTGGGGGGGGGGGGGGGGGGGGGGGGGGGGGGGGGGGGGGGGGGGGGGGGGGGGGGGGGGGGGGGGGAGCTGTAGCAAATTATCGGTTGGCTATGTCAGCATTAAATTCACAAAGATATGGAAAAATATATATTTTTAATGAAGGCGGTATCCAATTCTGGACACATTACAGAAAACAGCATAAAAATGGGAAATAGTGGCATATACAATGTTGCTGCTGTCACTGCAGGTTCCAAAGTTAAAGGGATAGTTCACCCAAAGATGAAAATTACCCCATGATTTACTCACCCTCAAGCCATCCTAGGTGTATATGACTGCCTCGTTCGCGATACATCGATTTCTATTAAAAATGTCCTGGCTATCCAAGCTTTAATAATGGCAGTGAATAGTGGTCAAGATTTTGAAGCAAAATAAAGAGCATTTTGCTAGAACTTAGAGCTAGAGATTACGGTTTGTAAAGTTTTAAATATGGATATTATTCACTTCGATTCACTTCAGAAGGCCTTTATTAACCCCCATGCACTTTATTTTGCTTCAAAATCTTGACACCCATTCACTGCCATTATAAAGCTTGGAAGAGCCAGGTCATTTTTAATATAACTCTGATTCTATTCTGTTGAAAGAAGAAAGTCATATACACCTAGATGACTTGAGGATGAGTAATTTATGGACTAATTTTCATTTTTGGATGAACACCCTTTAAGCAAGGAATATAGACCCCAAAATAGTGGACTAGTGGAACCATATCATTCTTCGGACTTTAGAAAAGGACAGTTGGCATACTGCTACTTCAGGATGTGAAAGGACAAAATTTACACCTTAGACTAGTCCTTCAAATTTCTCTGAAACCATCCAATTCCTGTTGAGAAGAAAATACAGTGTTGTTCCTGTCGCAGCACCCGATCAAATGCTTTCAACTGTGATAATAATAAGAAATGTTTCTTGAGCACCAAATCAGCACAGAATTATTTCTGATGGGTCATGCAACACTGAGGTAATGGCTGCTGAAATTCAGCTTTGCCATCATTTGAATAAATTGCATTTTAAAATATATTGTAATAGAAAACAGTTATTTTAAATAGTTTTAATGTCCTGCAATATTACTGTTTTTACTGTATGTTTGATCAAATAAATACAGCCGAGCCCAAAGATGAACAGTCAAAGCTGTAACTTAAAGAGACACATTGTCAGACATACAGTACACTGTATATTAAAAAACAAGCTGTGCAGGGCTTCTCCTCGAGTTTCTCTCCCTTTCTGCATGGTTTATTTCTGCGTTTGGTTCAGACCTCAGTGGTGATATTGGTGTTTCATATCTCACAGGTGCTACCGTAGCAAGAAAGACAGAGACCGGTATTTCATCATCACAAGCATTCTGTGACTGCAGGAACTGGTCTACTGACTTCTAATTAATGAAAAGTAACAGTGGATTTTTCTCCTAAACTGTTTGTTTGTTTGTTTGTTTGTTTGTTTTTTCCGCCAGGTTATCTTAGGCCTGCTACTGCCCCCCTCCATATTGAGTCTTGAGTTGAAAAATAAGGACGAGATGTCGTATATGCCACAGGATCAAGACACCTACCTGCAGGAGAAGGATGTGGATGAACCTGAGAAACAAGCTAAGGAGAAAGAGGAGGAGGACATGGAGTTCACAGTAAGATCTTACTGTGAGACGCAGTACAACTCCGTGGTGAGAGCATCCACCTTTGGCTCGTTTCGTAGCTTGTAGACTAACACACACGTACCACGTCCACACATACACACACTTAGGCACATCTGCCTGCTCTGCTTTGTGAAAGTCCTGCCCCCAATTTGGCCTCGCAAATATTTTATTTTGTTTTTGTTCCTCGAGTCCGTGGTTCCTCTTCTTAGAGATCCGTACCAACCCTGCCGTTTTTCTGACCTCCCCACCCTACACCCTTGTCCCACTTCGCCCTTTTTTTTGTTCCTCGTTGTCAAAGCAAAGACGCGTGGTTGTGGAGTTGTAGCGTGTCTCCGTCTGCCTCTGTCCTTGTCTCCTCTCTGTTTCTTTTCTTTTAGCGAGGGTCTCGTCTGAAGTACGGTACTGTGACTGAATGCTGCCTGTGTTATTATCATTCTCACATATACGACACCATTGTGCATGTTGAAGGCTTGTTTTGCATTATGTTAGCAGCCTTGATCTGACATTTCCATGGCGACAACCTTCACTTTTAAGTTGAACCAGAAGTGCCTTCTTACTTTCACACAAAACTGCACGAATATTGTTGTTCAATCTTCCATTGTGAACTATCAAGTGTTGATCTAAAGCAGTGGCTCTTGAACTGTTTCAGGTGGCGGACCACTTAAATAGCCCAAAAAATATGGGGGGTGGGGACAGCAACTACTTCAAAGCAATTTCTTACGGTTTTGATTAGTGTACAAATTAGCCTTAATTTTTTACCCTGTATCTTGAAATTATCAAAAAAAATTTACGGATCCATAATTTTGTTATTTTGTTGAAAACCATACTGCTGTGTTTAGCTTATCAGCCCAAATGAGCTGTGTTTGCTAACAAAGAAGTTACACTGAACAATTATACTACCATTCAAAAGTCTGGAAACTCTTAAGACTTTGTTCACCACTGTAGCATTTAATGTATCATGGTACAATCAAAAACCGTTATATTGTAAAATGTTGCTATTGTTTGAAATGGTTTCTTTTTCAGATAAAATATTAATTTTAATTGTGATTGAAAATCCCTGTTTTCAGTAGCCGTTACTCCATCTACTAAAAAAAACTTGTTAAATATTCCTTAAGAGATTCTTCTATGTACTAATTTGGTAATGGAACAACTTTTCTTATTAGCACTGTCTAAAATGATTGTGTTGCTTAATGAAGTGTTTAAATGGCAGTACAGTGTCTTTTTCAGTTGTGGACTACTGAATACACTTGGATTTCTTGTCACTGTCACTGTACACTTCGGAGGCAAATTTTGATTTTAAAAATAGCCAAACACAAAAACATCTTTCTATACCAGTCTGTTGTTTTTTTGAGAAATGAAGGCTGTTCTGTACACTGTCTAAACAACACAGAGCGAAACGTGGATGGCCCAGATGATCAAGATGAGGAGTACATCAGAGTATAGACTGGTGCTATACACTCTTAAAAATAAAGGTGCTTCAAAAGGTTCTTCAAGCGATGCCATAGAAGAACGTCTCGGTTATGTATGTAACCCTCGTTCCCTGAAGGAGGGAACGGAGACGTCACGTCGGATGACCGACGAATTGGGATCTCGCTTAGAGAGACCAATCTACTTCGAGTGTAAACTAAACGAGCCAATGCACATTGGCATGCGATTATTGCAACCAGCTTCCGCTGATCACAGCATGAGCATAAAAAGGCAGCAAGTGCAACGCATACCAGGTTTTCGCTGAGGAGCCGAGCCAGTGACCTGGGGGCCCCCCGGGGGGGGGGGGTGGGGGCCGCTCAGCGGTGGTTCAGGAGCTGTGGCGACGGGACGTGACTTCTCCGTTCCCTCCTTCAGGGAACGAGGGTTACATACCGTAACCCTCTGTTTTGGTCAGCTTGACCGTCTGGGGATGGAGTCGCCATTCTCCTGGGAGCGCAGCTCGAGACAGCTCGTCCACTGCCCGTTTTGAGCAGCCCAGTAATGTGAACAGCACGAAGCGACCTCAGATACTTCTGACTCCAAAGGAGGAAATGGCGTGCGAGTTGCAACATGCGCCGGAAGCGCACCCACCTTGTCGGTTTGATGTACGCAACGGTCGCTGTGTTGTCCATGCGGACTAGTACATGCTTGCCTCGTAAGTGCCTTTTGAGACGGCTCAGGGCAAGGTGCACTGTTAGCAACTCGAGGCAGTTGATGTGCCATTGCAGTTGGGGCCCCGTCCAAACCCCTGACACTGCAAGCCCGTTGTACATGGCCCCCCAGCCGGTGGTTGAGGCATCCGTGCAAACCACAGCATGCCTGGAGACCTGCTCGAGGGGCACTCCTGCCCGGAGAAACGCAAGGTCTGACCACGGGGTGAAGGTTTGGCGGCAGGCCGGTGTAACTTGGACCCGGAAGGTGCCGCGTTGCCACGCCCACCTCGGGACTCGGCCATGGAGCCAGTGCTGCACCGGTCTCATATGGAGCAGCCCCAGCGGCGTGACTGCCACCGTGGCTGCCATATGCCCCAGGAGCCTCTGAAATTGTTTCAGTGGGACCGCCATCCTGCTCTGGAATGTATTCAAGCAGTTCAACACCGAATGAGCACGTTCCTGCGTGAGGCGTGCCTGTCTGTTCGACCGAGTCCAACTCCATGCCGAGAAAAGAGATCCTTTGCACCGGGGAGAGTTTGCTCTTTTCCCAGTTGACCCGAAGGCCCAACAGGCTGAGGTGTGAGAGCACCAAATCCCTGTGTTCGCACAACTGATCCTGAGACTGCTTCGTCGAGGTAGTTGAGAATGCGAATGCTCTGTTCTCTCAGGGGAACAAGGGGTACCTCCGCAACTTACGTGAACTTACGGGGCAACAGGGACAGCCCGGAGGGCAGAACCTCGTACTAATATGCTCATCCTTCAGACGCGAACCACAGCAATGGTCTGTGGTGCGGAAGGGTCGACACAAAGTACGCGTCCTTCAGGTCGACCGCTGCAAACCAATCTCGGGGACGGATGCACCCGAAGATGCGTTCCTGCGTCAACATCTTGAACGGTAACCGGTGAAGGGCCCAGTTCAAGACACACAGGTCCAAGATTGGTCGTAACCCACCGCCTTTCTTGGGTACAATGAAGTAGGAGCTGTAAAACCCCGTCTTCATATCGGCTGGAGGGACCGTCTCTATCGCATCCTTCGCCAGTAGGACTGCGACCTCCGCCCACAAAACAGGACCATTGGGCGCCTTCACTGTTGTGAAGCGGATGCCACTGAAATTGTGTGGGATGTCGGGCGACTGAATCGCATAGCCGAGCCTGACGGTTCGAAGGAGCCATCGAGACAGGCTGGGTAGCTCAAGCCAGGCTCCCAGACACCGCGCTAGTGGCATCAACGGAACTACAGGCGTACCCGCAGTGGGGCAGCGCGGAAGAACGCAGGGACCCGGTCCGGGCGTCTCGTAGCCGGTCCGAGGCAGGGTCTGGGTGTGTGTAACACTGACCTGCGTTCGAGCAGAGGTGTGTGGGTAGTCCGTTGGTTCGTCCTCCCAGTCCGCCCACTGCTGCTCATTGGCGAGAAAGGAGGGTGAGTGTGAAACGCACTAGATCGTCCACAACCCCCCAACCCCTCTGGGGACCCAGAAATAGAGGAATTGCTCTTTGTCAAGTATTTGGGTACCACCGACAGAGAGGTCAGTGGCGGAAAAAGATGAAAAGATTCTCCGCCCGGCCCTCCTTCGGGGGAGGGAGTTTACCATCTCCTGAAGAGCAGGTCCCTCGACCTCTGGGTTGCCCGTCTCAGGGCCTCTGCTCTTTCGCTTGCCACCAGTTTTTGCAAGGGCCTGGCCGAGCAGGGCGGCGGCAGGGGGGCCGCCCTTGGCGACGGCAGCAGCTGCACGCAGGATGTACCTGATGGCCTCAGTCTGCTTTGGGCAGCGGAGAACTGCTGGGCAAAGTTCTCCACCGTGTCGCCGAAAAGGCCGGTCTGGGACACGGGGGCGTTCAAGAATCGTGTCTTGTCCGTCTCGCGCATGTCAGCCAGTCACAGCCAGAAATGGCACTCCTGGAACACCATAGTGGACATCGCACTACCCAGAGACCTCGTCGTAACCTTCGTCGCTCGTAGCGCGATGTCCGTCGCGGTGCAGAGTTCTTTGAAAACTTCCGGGTCGTGACCACCCTCGTGCAAGTCCCTCAGTGCCTTGGCCTGGTGCACTTGCAATCACGCCGTAGCGTGTAAGGCGGAGGCAGTTTCTCCACAGGTCGTATAAGCATCGCCGGACAGACAAGATGAGTACCTACAGACCCGGGAGGGGTGGCACGGTTCTCCCTGCCGGTTGGAGGCGGTATTAGGACACAACTGCATCGCAACCGACCGCTCCACCGGGGGGACCCTTATAACCCCCTAGCTACCCCACCATCGAGGGTGGTGAGGGAGGAGGAGCCCGCCTGCCGGTTTCCGGCAGTAAAAAGGTGCCGTCCATGACCTGTTGAGCTCCTCATGCACCTCCGGGAAGAAAGGCACCGAGGCAGGGAGCTGAGAACCACCCCGAGAACCAATCGTGCAACCTTGAGGGCTCGGGACATGGTGGAAGTCTCCACTCGAGCCCTACCCCTACGGTGGCCCGGGAAAGCATAGCCATTATTTCTGGATCCATTTCAGGCATTGCTACAGTCCCGGAGGAGAGCAGCGCAGCCGAATCTTCCTCTCCAGAAAGCTCTGGCTCACCCTCCGATGCAGCAATCGACATCTGGTCGTTGGGAGGAGCGCCAAAGGATACGGCTGGTACGCTCCTTGTAGAGGGCCCAGCACGTTCCATTGGCAGCTCAACTGGCTGCGGAGTGCCTCAGACCGCCCGCGCTACTGCCTGAAGTAGCCTCCCCTGGCTGCCGCCAAGAGGAGAACTAGATCAAGGCAGAGGCAACGGAACTCCGCCCCTTGAGGAAACGGAGCTTGGCCCGCGACTCCGAGATAATCATCTTCCCGCAATGAGAAGATGACTCATCCACAAACGCCACCTCAGCGTGCTACATACCCAGGCACGTGAGGCAGCGATCGTGACCATCACCCAGCGCCAGGTAACGACCGCATCCAGAAACGCTCGGGTGATACGTTGTCTATAGCAAGACCCACATCGTCTTTACAAAAACGTAACGTCAAGTTTGCCACGCAACGTCGTCTTTAAAAAGACGCACCCGAAATTGCTCTTTTAGGGGAAAAAGCTCTTTTAGCGTGCTGAGGCGCACAGGGGAGATGATGATCTGCAACACAAACAGGGGGTAGTGCAGCCTGATGTGTGCAACCCACTCGACACGGGAAACCACCACCGCTGAAGCGCCATACTGCCAACACAAAGAGCTCTCCAAGAGGGTGCTGAACTCGTTCAGTCTTCTTCTCTCAGTAGAGTAGTCAGGAGCAGAACGATGTGATCGCTCAGCTCCGAAGCGAAAAGCTGAATATGCGCTGCATCTGCTGCCTACTTATACTCACACTGTGATCAGCGGCAGCTGGATGCAATAATCGCATGCCAATGTGCATTGGCTCGTTTAGTTTACACTCGAAGTAGATTGGTCTCTCTAAGCGAGATCCCAATTCGTCGGTCATCCGACGTGACGTCGAGAGTGTCCGACTGAAAGGGAACCATTTTTGGTTCCACAAAGAACTATTCAGTCAAAGGTTCTTTAAAGAACCATCTCTTTCTTACCTTTTTATAATCTGAAGAACCTTGTTTTGCCACAAAGAACCTTTTGTGACACAGAAATATGTTAAAGGTTCTTTATAGAACCATTTAGAAAAACAGGTTCTTCTGTGGCATCGTGAAGCACCTTTATTTTTAAGAGTGTACTGGTGCAATCTTATAAATATCTCATAAATTGACGACTAGAATGCATAAGCTGTCAGTGCTGCATATGACAAACAGAGAGTTGGAATAATACAGTAGTCATGTTAAATTGGAAATAGTAATTTATGATATTTTAAATATCAGTATTGGTTGATGTTTTGACAACTTTGAATGGTAGTGCACACTGCTGTTGAAAAGTTTGGGGTCAGTAACTTTTATTTTTACAAAATTAATACTTTTATTCAGCAAGGAAGCATTAAATAGATTAAAAGTGACAGCAAAGACATTTATAATTTTACAAAAGATTTATATTTTAAATAAATACTGCTATTTTGAACTTTCTGTTTATCAAAAAAGTCTGTGGAAAAAAGATATTAAGCAGCACAACTGTTTTCAACATTTATAGTAATCAGAAATTTTTCTTGAGCACCAGATCAGTATATTAGAATGATTTCTGAAGGATCGTGTGACACTGAAGTAATGACTGCTGAAAATCAGTTTTGCCATCACAGTAATAAAGTACATTTCACAATATATTAAAGTATAAAACAGTTACTTTAACATTTCACAATATTACTGTTTTTACTGTATTTTAAATCAAATAAATGCAGCTTTGATGAACATAAGACTTTTTTCAAAAATACTTAAAAATCTTGTCAACCTCAAACTTCTGAACGGTAGTGTACAATATGTACATTTTACATTATTAAAGAAAGACAACAAAAAAACACTATCACAGATCAATTTAAACCATATTTACAGTAATTAATTGTTTTGAGTTTATTAATCAGTCAATTAATTCAGTGTTGGTGCTTTTTGTCAATTACATTGTTTTTTAAATCAGCCAATCAACTTGTGGACCACTTGAAATCCTCCACAGTCTGAGAACTACTGCTCTAAAGAAACAGGTCAGCCCAAAACACTAGTTTAGAAATGTAGTCCAAGGGTTACTTAGTCAAAACAACTGAGAAGGACTGCATTTCCCAGAACGTGACTGGGTTGACCTGTTCTTGTACAACACGGTTCCAAAAACTGAAGCTTTGCCCCTTACTTCACTATGAATATATTGTAGATATGTGAGGTTACAACACAAGATGACAATTGTATTGCAATTTATCTGAATGCTCTTCCAGAAAGTACACTGTAATTGCAATCATTTTTCTGATACAACATTAAAATGCCTGTGCCAAAATTAGATTTTCCTGTGCATATCATAAGCTGTGAAATAACAAACTGTTTTCATTGCTTTTAGATTGTGTAGTTTATAAGACTGTACTGCAGCAAAGCTCAACCAAACAGCTTCGACAGCAGAAAAGTTGTTGCAATACAATTCTGCCATGATGTCCAAGAGTGCACCATATTTTTCCATTTACGGGATAAGCTCCCCACTCTTGGATTAAGGATGTCCAAATAACCCATGACACTGGGCATTTCCATTCCTCTTTTCTTTCTTCCTCTCTCTCTCGAACACACTCTCTCTTTCTCTTTTTCCGCACAACCATTCCCAGCGGAATCATCAATGCCCAGTTCATAGTGAATATCTCACCTTCTTCGACACTCAGTATTGCTTTGCAGTGTTTAAAACAGCTGCATGCAATTCTGGGTGAGAAGTCACACTATGTAAGTGGTGTGTAAAAGCAATGCTTTCTATCCTTCTCCTCTTTCTATCCTCTGTACTTTTCCCAGGCTATGCTGGGAAATGTCAGTTCAGAAGCGTCTCGTAAGAAACAGGTGGAAGAGGTTCAGAACCGCCATCGGCTGATTCCAGTGGGCCGCAAAATTTATGAGTTTTACAACGCCCCTATCGTCAAGTTCTGGTTTCACACGGTAAAAGCCCAAGCTGTGCCCTTATTTAGTACAAAAAGACATACAGTATTGTTCAGTGTGTTTAGCATATCAAATCTGTATTTGAACATCAAAATACCTTGTGTGTGAATTCTTTAGAGAAATGTCCTCTGAAATCTTTCACTTTCAAATAAATTGGAGAAATTCATATTGATAGTATACCATCAAGTCCAGGGGGGGAAATGTGCAAATGCAGGCAAGTAGAGGTCAAAACAACTGAGATTTTTTTTTTATTTGGCCTCATCTATGTTTTAAATATAGGCCATGAATCTGACAAATCTCCAAGCTCTTAAAGTTGAAAAATTCTGTTCCGTGTTCTGTGTCTTTATTTACTCACTCTTTTTTTCCTCTCGTTGCTTGTGCTCTCTCTTTCCCATCACACTGTCACGTTGTAGTGTTTACACTGCTGATAGTGTCAATCTTTCTACCTTTTCACAAAAATAAATAAATGAATAAAATAAAATGTTGCAAATGGAAAAAATCTTTACCCTGAGAATTGAAAACTGAAAATTCAATGTTATGTTTTTATGGTGATCCAGCTGAAAAAATAAATAGTTCCTTTTTCTGCAACATCTTCTGTAGCTACTTCTTCTTCTTTCTTTGTACAATAAAGGAGAGTAAGTATAAAGACGATGCATTACAAGCCTAAATGTTTCCTCCTGTTTCTAAAATTGAATCCTCGGAACCTTGAAAATATCAACCTGACAGTGTTTTCATGACAGAGATTTTGAAAGACAACATGCATGTGTAAACTGAAAAATATTTTTTTTCATAATAAATTGAATCAAATTCTAATTGGAAACACTGAAACACAACTAAAAATAAATTTTCTTAGCTCTGAAACTAAATTGAAATAAAACTGACCAAAAATGTATTTTAGTTTTTGATACATGGTGTATTATAAAACTTGAAAACTTCACAACCTGCCTGCATTTAACATGAACATGTTACCAGATGGCAATATTGCTAGACTGTGTTAAGAAATGTAATGCTGTTAAACGTTTATAAATAATACCAGTTACCGCATTAACTTTGGTAGCCCTAAAACCTTAAAACTCAAAGAAAAATTAAAGACACTGAAACTAGAAACTATGATAGAGTGAAAACTCTAATAAGACGTATTGAAAAATAAAGTAAGATACAATACCATTCAAATGTTTGGGGTAAGATTTACTGCAGTAGTGTATTTGGAAAATTAAATCAAATTAAGTATTCTAAAATTCTATGCTTGGTGTAAAGTATACATGGTCATGATCATGCATTCTCTGAACTTAATAGACTTTTTACTGTTTCACTTCTTCATAATTTGAGCTGAAACAGACCAAAGAGTGTTTTTTTCCCCCTTAATCATGATGTTGTGTCTTCCCACAGTTGGCCTATGTAGGATACTTGATGCTCTTCAACTATATTGTTCTGGTGAAGATGGACCTGTGGCCCTCTCCTCAGGAGTGGATTGTTATTGCCTACATTTTCACCAATGGCATCGAGAAGATGAGAGAGGTGAGACTTCATTAGAACTCAGTGAGCAAAGAAAATTGTTTCCTTCATTCCCTAAATTGTGGGAAAAGATTATTTATTATTCATAAGCAATGTCTAATAATTAAATTAGCATATAATTACACAGCTGCAGTTCAGTTATAAACACTTAACTGTTGAAGAGACCAAAATGTGAACTCCTTCAAATAAACAGTCTAGTACTGCCCTCTTGTGGAAATAAGTAAATGCAACTGCTTTTGCTTCATTTGGTTGTTTTGAAAAGTTAATTTGTCCAAATATCCACCCTGAAAAATCACCTTTGTCAATTGCATTTTAAGCTATATTAAAATAGAAAACGGTGATTATAAATTGTAAAAATATTTTGATATTACTGTTTTTACTGTATTTTTGTTTAGAGTTGTTTTGAAAAGGTCATTTGTCCAACATGAAGGCTTTCACTCAGTGTGCTTTACTGTTTCACTTCTCCTATCTCTCAGATCCTCATGTCAGAGCCAGGGAAGCTCCTGCAGAAGGTGAAAGTGTGGTTGCAGGAGTACTGGAACATCACTGACCTCATGGCCATCCTCATCTTCTCCATCGGGATGGTGCTTCGCCTCCAAGACCCGCCCCTGATGAGCTACGGGAGGGTCATTTACTGTGTCAATATCATCTATTGGTACATACGACTGCTTGACATCTTTGGAGTGAACAAATACCTGGGTCCATACGTCATGATGATCGGCAAGATGGTGAGAGAGACTGATAGAGAGGTTTAATAATTGTGCTTTAAAGTAAAAATGTCTTATGTTATGTATAACATGAATTCTAATACTCTCGATCTTTCTTTTTTCATAGATGATTGACATGATGTATTTTGTGATCATCATGTTGGTGGTGCTGATGAGTTTCGGGGTGGCGCGGCAGGCTATCCTCAATCCCAATGAGGACCCATCCTGGATGCTGGCACGCAACATCTTCTTCATGCCTTACTGGATGATCTACGGAGAGGTGTTTGCAGACCAAATCGACCGTAAGGCTGGCTTATTACTAACATTAACCTTGGGTACAGGCATGGGCATTTTGGGCATACTCAATTTCACACTCAAGCACAGCACCTCAATGCTTTACATCTCATTATTGGTCAGCTTGTATGAACAAATGTGGTGTTCTCTGAAAGCATAAACATTCCCACATATATGATGAAAGCTTCACGTTTAAAAGCTGAAACAGTCTGGATCAGATTTTGTGATGCATAGTTGTGCTTGTGTGTGTGCTCTTAAATGGTCTCATATTCTGTAAATGGCTGCACTTATATTGTCATTACAGGATGATATGGATCAATGCTGCTGTTGCAGAATGGTTTTATGGTGCATTGTAAGGATGCAGATGGAGAAGCATAATATATATATATATAAATATTAGTTAGTGGTATATGTTGATGGATTATAAGTGAAAATGTATAACATGGAATGTTAAACTGTCTTGAATTATATGATATCATTGTTTGGCCATTTAATTGTTAAAGTATTCAGATATAAAGCTATAATTAAACATTTAATCTTGCAGCCCACGTGGAGTTTCCTGTGGACCCCCAGGTAGAGAACACCATTGTGTTTGAGCACAAAATTGAACATCATATAAAGTAGCATGGAGTACGAACTCCCTGGGATGTATCATGTATTATGATGTCATTTTCATTACTGTTGGTCAAAAGTTTGAGGTTGGTAAGATTTGTTTAATATCGTTGAAAGAAGTCTCTTATGCTCACCAAAAATGCATTTATTTGATAAAAATTCAGTAAAATCTGTAATATTGTAAATATTTTTGAAATTGCAAATAATAATAATTTATATGACGATTTTGATATATTTTTTAAAATGTAATTTATTCTTGTGATTTAAAGCTGAATTTTCAGTATCATTACCCCAGTCTTCAGTGTCACGTGACACTTCACAAATCATTCTAATATGCTGAATTGGTGATCTGGAATTTTTTATTATATACAATGTTGGAAAACGGTTGTTTTTTTGGGGCTGTGTAATATTTTGTAAAAAACCCTGGTTATATTTTTTTGATGAACACTGTAGCATTTATTTGAAATAGTTTTTTTTTTTGGACAGTCCTTACTTTTACTTTTGATCAATTGTATGTGTTCGTACTGAATAAAAACATTTTATTCAAAAGTATACATATTATATTAAAAAGTAATTAATTATTAAAAATGTAAAATTTGTTTAGATAAATCTTACTCACCCAAACTTTGAAAACACGTATGTTCTATAGTTAAAAATATTGATTATGATTTGAACCATGCATAGTAACCATTTAGTTCACTCAGACTGAATAAAAAAGAATCAAATGACAGTCAAAAAGATACATACAAAGGTGAGCCTATTTCATAGTGGCAATTATTATCAGACTGAATGATTCTGCCCAATTATAGGTTATGATGAACAATAAAGCTGTTTGACTTGTATCTTACACCATCTTACCCTATAACCAATCAGGTTTTGCTAGTGTTATTGTCTCTTGTCAGATTTATGATATTACATCTTATGCCTGAAATAAATCAGTACACTCATAGTAATGCTGTGCATCAGTCACGAGGACTTGTGTATGAAGTGTGTGCTGTAGAGTTTGTATAAGCGTGTCTTTGTGTTTTCTCATTAAGTAGTGTGTTTGCTTGTTGTCTGCATACTGTCAATTGTTTGTTTGTGTGTGTGCTGAGAGATGGATGGCCCAAAGATAAGAGAGCTGAAATAACGATTTCGTTCTTTGTTTCAGATGTGAATAGTAGGAAGCTACATCACAAAGTGAATGACAAACTCTGGCTGGTCGAAAATTACATTCGCATTCAAGGAACTGGGCGTAACAGTGGTCCATCCCATATAGGCAATTTCCAATATATAAATTCTGCTAGAATTATCTCACTCACCAGAGTCATTATACTTTCACAGTCATATCATCACCTCATCATTGAGTGTATGACACCCCTGCACTGCACTGCAAGGCAAATGGCTAGGTTTCCGTGGTGGGGCAATTGTTCAAGGTGCTATGCCAACTAAATTGTCAAGGTCCCATTGCCGTTTTAAAAAAAACCCTATCATGGAAACTGGAAACTTGAATAATGCTAAAGTCACCATCATGAACCTCCCACAGCCAGCTAGCACTGACTGACATCCCATTGCTCTGGTGTAATTTCCTTCTCTTTTCACAATGTAAACCGAATTTAGCGGTGGAAAATCCACTGGCTTGATATTACGTGTTATGCATATTGAATAGAGCATGAGCATCCGTGCCCATTTGCGTGTCCTCAAATAGGCTCCAAATATTGTGTTTCTAGAAAGACCATCTCATATGTCCGCTGAACATCATTTAACAACAAGATGCATTCGCCTCCTCTCATCAATATGAAAGTTTTTTCACGTGGTTCAGTTGTCAGAGTTTTTGGCAGAATGAATTTGGAATTAAAAAAAAAAAAAAATGAAAAATAAATGCGAATTTAAGATAACCAATGTTACTTCAGTTCTCTCACTTTGGGCTTCTGGGTGTGATCTTAAATATTGAAACCAGTAAATGTACTCAGAAATATGTAAATTAATATGAACCTGACTGACTTTCCTCTCTTTGAAAGCTACAGCAACTGAACCATCCCATTTGGAAAAAACGAATGATGTATTGTCAATACATTCTAAACTGCGCTACAAGCAACCATCAAAAAGACTGCTGTACATTTAATATCAATATATTTTAAACATTGCATATGTTTAAATATATTGGGTATGCAATTTTACATATGGAATATATTTGAATATATTTGAATTCCACAACTTGGTGCATTTTCTAAAGTTACCTTTTTTTTGCCATTTGTTTGTTCTAAACAGTTCATTTATAATTGGGCAACACTCAGTTGTATGTTTATTTTAACAGCTCCATGTGGTCAGAACATCACCACAGAGGAAGGAGTCATCGTGCCTCTCCCACCTTGCAAAACTGGAGCTTGGATTGTCCCCGCCATCATGGCCTGCTACTTGCTGGTGGCCAACATCCTTCTGGTTAATTTGCTCATTGCTGTCTTTAAGTACGTTAAATGAATATTTATATTATACGTGTTTTTTAAACAATGGACACACTAAAAAATATATCTTATTACTTACAAATACCAGCCTTTTGACTATTGGCATAATTAAGTCAGGCAATCTGATTGTAACTTGCCATTTTTTTCAGTGCTTTGCAGATTTGTTTGTATTATGCATCAGCGAACGGACTGTGGGTGGTCCATGAGAACATGTTGTATGTTGTATGCTGCTAATATTGTCCTTTATTCTCACAGTAACACATTCTTTGAAGTGAAGTCCATCTCCAACCAGGTGTGGAAGTTCCAGAGGTACCAGCTGATTATGACCTTCCATGAACGGCCTGTCCTTCCCCCTCCTCTCATCATTTTCAGATTCCACTGGGTCTCACACCCTTTTGGTTGCTTCCCACCCTTTCTGATTATGACGGGACTCTTTCTTGCGTAGTCATCTTAATTTCCTGGCACAGCTGTGCGCCCCTTATCTGTTCCCCCTTTATCCTGCGGAGTTATTTGCTAGGTCGTTATTTTTTCTTCCCCCGCCATCTTACAGTTTATAGCGACTTGCTTTTGGATTAGCAGTAAACCAATTTTGGCGCATCCACTGTATTCTTCCACACTCCCACAACCCCTTCGCCTGTGTTTTATCCCCACCCTTTTTGTTATGTCTTCTGTTTTTTTTTAGTTAACTGTTTACCCCCTTGTGTTGCCCCTTGATGTTTTTTTGTGCCTATCCCCCCTCTGCCCAGCTCTTGCCTGTAGACATCTCCCTGCTATTTTTTTATACTCCGTCGGCGAGTTCTACGTCCCTCCCAATCGTGGCTGCAGGTAGGTTGTTCCCCGAGTCTTCTGCTAGCCGACCCTAGAGTTGACCTCTACGCGCGCCCCTCCGCTGTATGTATGCGTGTGAGCCGGGGACCCCGTCGTGTCGCACCCCGGGTGTCCCCGTTCTTTGCATTTACCCTGTGGTGGCCAGCCCCCCACGCACTTCGGGCGTCCCACCTTCCCATCCATGCCCCGGCGTCCGGTGGTTGCCTTCCCCCCCTTTTTTTTTTTTAGCAGGACTTTCCGCCAGCATTCTGTGATAGTGTGTCATCGACACTGCCCCCTCTGGTCTGGAGGGTGTTCGCGTTTCCTCCAGTTCGCTACTCGGTGCGCTGTGGTGTGAGCTAAGTGCCGCGTGATTTGTCTGAGTCAGTCACGTGCACTCCTAGCGGTGGGAGTTCCCAGCTGCAAAGCCTGGGCGTTTGTCCTAAAACGGCATTTGTGTAGGGGACGTTCTGTCAACAAGCCCAGACACTTTGAGCCTGAAGCGGCTCTGGTTATGTGCCAGGAGGACAAACCCCACACATGGAAGATGCGAAACTGATAGAAAGGTACACATGACTTGAAGTAGCATGTGCAATGTGGAAGGCAGAGCAGCGCTCGGGTCATTTCAGAGAGAAAGAGATCCGTTGTGCAGATTCCTCCAACGGGTAGAGGATGAGGCGAGGATCCAGGGGACAGTCTGAAAGGGTTACAAAACAGTTCAGGACATATCACAACAGAACAATTTACACACTTTTAACTCTATTTGTAAAACACCAAGAGGTCGTCCGCACAACTTCTAAAATGTTTTATGGGCCGGTAATGGCAACCAACCAAAACTAGGTTGCATCCACGGCCTTGCAAGACGATACCATTGCACCGTGTGTACAGGAAGAGCTATATAAGGCGAAAAGGATAGTATATATTTTCATGTATACAGACCCATTTATACTTTGTGAGAAAAATATTAAGAATTGAAGTTGAAGAAGTTGTGTTCAAAATTATTGAATTGGCTTTTACATGGTCACTGAAGCCACAGCCAAATTAAAATTATTTTGACATTATTTGCATTTTATTTTTCGAACCATCATTGGAGTCATTTTAAATTTATAAACCTGAAGAGAAACATTTTTCAGGGTTTCCGTGGGTCCTTACAAGTGTTAAAAATTATCAAATTCAAGACCATAAAAAGTCTTAAATGGTACAAGAAAATCTTAATTATGATTTCAAGAGGTCTTAAATTGAGGACAGAAAGAGAGAAGGCCTGCTATAAGTTAATGTGACCACGCAGGTAAACTCAAAGGCTTTGATTTCATCTAAGTAAACATGCTTTGTGTTCTGCTGTTACCGGGGAAACAGTTCTATTTCTGCAGTTCCAAAAGCGCCTCCTGCTGGCAGAGAATGAATTTACATTTTCAATAATCCAGTCTGCTGTTTTTGCTCGGATCAATGTGAAAATCATTTACAACTCTGCAAACACGCAGAGTTGTAAATGTGAACTGGTGGATCGTCAAGAAGATAATGCATTATAAAAAAAATGAACAATTAAGACAGTAAAATAGCTATTTTATGTGTTATACTAAGATATATTTATGTTACTAAATTAATATAATTGTTTGATAATAATTGTTTAAATTAATATATTAATTGATACTTTTTTAACTCATCCATTTAAAAAAAAAAACAGTTTAAAGGCTGAAATGTGAAGTTTATCATTTTATAAAACTTTTTGTATTTGTGAAAACCTGTATCTGAACTGTAAATCATGCTTTTTACTGTCATTTTAGAGTTTAATATGTTACCATAGACATTGAACTACCCCGCTCATATGATATTAATTTTATTTGTGCAGGTGTTGAAAAAGGTCTTAAAAAGTCTTAAATTTGATTTTTTTTTGGGGGGGGGTTGGGCTTTAAAATCCTGCAGAGGACCCGGTGTTCAATTCAGGTGGTCAGAATATATTTGTAAAGCTCTTTTCACAAATATATATCATTCCAGAACAGCATGTTAAAAAGATATTGCATTAAATATATATAATAAATGTTTGTAACATGTTAACTTTGAGAACCCTGAAAATTCATTTTGTAAACTCATTTTCTTTTCTAATTTTCTCAATTTTTCTGCAAACCCTCTAGCAACCTCTTGTGGCCCCCGGGGGTCCCTGACCCCAGGTTGAAAGTCTTTTTTCATTTAAATGTATACAATACAAAAAGTAATATATAATTAAAAAAACATATTACTTTAATGTTCATAACTATTAATAAGCACTTCATTATGTACACTACTGTTCAAAAGGGATTTGGAATTGGTTAGATTTTTGTTTTTGAGCCTCTCATGCTGACCAGGGCTACATTTATTTGAACAAAAATGTAATATGAAGTGCAACCAACACAACATTACTAGATGTAGCTTTTTGGAAATGGCCTTACAAATATTCATGGAATTGTCTCATCTCTGATTATTCAGGGTGGAGAACATGGCAATGCGTCTGGAGGAAGTGAATGAGAGGGAACATTTCATGAAAGCATCCCTGCAGACTGTGGATATCCGGCTCGCCCAGATGGGAGGGAGATGACGGACGCATCGCTGTGTCGTTTTGTTTTTTTTTTTTTTTTTTTTTTTTTTTTTTTTTTTTTTTTTTTTTTTTTTTTTTTTTTTTTTTATTTGGCACGGACGCGGTGGGTGGTAGGATCGAGGGTGAATAGGTCAACAAAGACCAGTCCAGGAAATCATGCTGATGCACAGAACAAATTACATCCTGCGCTCAGGAGCAGTTTCACAGCCAGTACCAAGAAGGCAATTCCTACAGGCTACAGGAGTCTCTGGAGCAGGGTGGTGAAGAGTCCATTTCCCCTACATCTCCAACCACTCTGGCCCCACGCGTCCGCAGTCACTCCTTCTATGTAAGCCACTCCTCCAAGGATAGGAGCGTTGCAGATCGAGGAGAAGGCTTTCTTAAAGACAGATTGTTCAGCCTTCATCTCAGGATAGTGGCCAACATTTACATTGTCTGTGTCCGACACCGGAGCACAGGTCCAAAAGCCGGTGGACACAACGGAGCCCGCCATGCCACTATCTGTCTGAAGGAAGCCGATTTAATAACGTCGGAAATAGGGGACAGCAATGCCGATTACGGCCCTATTTCCTGTATAGACATCTATGTTTCTGACGCCTACTCAGTTGAGAAAACAGTACCCAGCGAAACCAGCTTACGGATCGCTTCTTGGGCAGGGCTACGGGCAGTTGACGTCTCTTAGTGCTCGAGACTCATCTCTCCATTCTGAGATCAATGGGTATAGGGGTGGTTCGTCTCAAGGGGGAGGAGAGTCTCTGCATGTGAAGGCACGGTCCTGTTTGAGGACAGCGCTGCTGCTGACCTATCGCTCTGCTCTGCCCACCTGCTGCCAGATACCTTGCCCCCCTGGGACATGGACCCCTCGCCGCCACCATCGGCTGGTGCTCTTGAGCGGTCCAAGAGCAGCCGCTTCCTATCCACAGCAGGGCCTCTGTTTCTGGACGAGCCGCCATTGGTTAAGTCGCACAGCCTGATGTTCACGTCACGTGGTTACTATGGCGGCATGGGCGTGCAGGTGAAGGCAGCCGAATATACCAGCATAACAGATTGCATCGACACCCGTTGTGTCTCTACCCCTTACCCTGTCCCAGAGAGGTCTGACTCACCTGGAGGCTCTTTCACATTCGATAAGCCCCAGGACCTGGGCGTCTCACACCCTGAGAGAGATGCCGAGCTCAGTCATGCAGAATCTGATGCAGAGGAACCCGCAGAGGGGTCAGCAGACACAGTTAAGGGGGGTCAAAGCAGCCGCAGGCACGGCAGAATAGCGCAATGCACATGGGCATGTGGCATCGCACGGGGCCCCCCGTGTGAGGAACGCCGATATCTAGACTAGAGCGTGCAAACAGCTGCTCCTCTTCGGAGGAGTCGCATTCCAACATCTACTCCCGAAAGAGCTTCTCCATTAGTGAGAAAATGGACAAGGGTCGTGGAAGCTCCAGGAATCCTTTCCAGAAGGCCAGAGCCGGGGCAAGGCTGGAGGGTCAGACAGACTCGCTGTCCATGAGGAAACTGGCCAAACCCTCAGAATTCCGAAGTTTTGATAGCAGACACAATTACACGTGATGATGGCAGACCAGTAGTGATGCCATTGTAGATCTAGTTCATGTAGGATGGCTTTACCTCGTTTACAATCCAAGGGCCAGTCCGTTAATTAGTACTGTCTGAATGTGTAATTAGCTGTACACTGGAATGTTTTATCATGGGTATCAACTTCCTGTTAATTTCCTGTTATAACACTGCAATGCAAAGTCAGATTTTCTTTAGTATTCATAGATTCAGAAGATGACCACTGCCATTAGGCCAACATTAGTACCCAGTTGAGAGGAAAACCTTGAGATTAAGGGCCTGTTAACACTATGATGAATGTTCGGTATGATAAATATAATCATTTGAATGAATGGCAGTAAATGCAGAATTTTTATTTTGGGAGTTTTTGTAATCTATTCCATTGCACTGCAAAGAAAACTGGCCAACCAATAAGCTTTTTGGTCAAGAACACCCCAGCCGCTGCCTGCTGTTGCATATATAAACATACAACTAAGGGGTTTGTGTCACCGGCAAAGAGAGTTTCTGCATATTTGCTGCACATGTTCCACAAAGTTGCAAGTTGCGGGAACATCTGAACCGGTGATAAGGTGTTGATGAACACAATGAGATTAGCTGATTTAAGAGACTGCCTGTGCTAACAGGACAGATCAATCGTGGGTAGAGTATGTGACTTTACATTGTAGATTTATTATTAATTGTTGTTGTGCGGATTTACCATACTCGGAAGCCGCTGCAGGAGTGTCGACCTCATATACATGATTGGTGCAGTGCATGTAAGAAAACAGAAAGTGTGACCTCATGCTTTGTGGTCCGCTCACTGACAGACCATGTTGCAGATCTGCCTCGCTATTACAAAGAAACATATTAGATATAGCCAGAGCCAGAATCTAGGAAATGGCTCTATTGGCTATATAGCTTTTTGATTTGGTTTTGTTGATTACACACATATGCGAATTTAAAAACAAAAAAATCTGAACGGCTGTTTCAATACAGTAAGACTACAAATATATAGTAAAGAATTGACATTTTCTTACAGTGTGCTTCTAGAAAATGAAAACGTATTTTAAGGTGGGTCAAAACTGATGCGATGTCAATTTTTCCTTTCTCTTTGGAGTGTTACAAGCTCTGGTGCATAAAGAAGATCTGTAAAGATACAAAGACTAAAGTCTCAAATCCAAAGAGATAGTCTTTATAAAAGCTAAGAGTCAAGCACGCCTACCTAAAAGGCTCGTAAACACGCCCCCAAAATGTCTACGTCACTGTGTGGGAAGATCTGCATAAAGCCCCCCAAATGTTCACGCAACGAAGAAAGAAGGCGTAACTTTTTATTCTTGCTGTAGTATTGTTGTTGGCGCCGCCGCCATGTCGTGAAGGCGCGTTTCGTTGTGAAAGCAAATAGGAAATACTTTGCATTTTTCTTTGGCCTTCCAAAAGAGGACAAGATCTGCTTCGTCATGCCTGGAGCTGAACCATACTGGTCGCTGAGGAAATACATCAACTCCGCGCTGTGAATCGCCGGATCGGCTTTCAACGTGGACAAAGCGGAGTCCAGCCCAGAGTCGTCACATGCGGTTGCCGCAAGCCCACCGGACGCTCCTTCATCGAATCCGCCGGCCGCGCCGTTCTCAAGTCCGCCGCCTCTGCTCACTCTAGGCCTCCGGTCTCCACTCACTCTAGCCCGCCGTGTGTTTCGTTGTGAAAGCGAAAACAACTACTTTGTTTGGTCTTCCAAAAGGGAGGACACGACTAGAAATCAGTGTTTAAGTTGTTTTTACAACACTCTTCCAGAACAGTTCAAACCAAATATTCAGATGTGCGCAGCACATTTTAGGAGGACTGTTTCCTGATCCTGGGAGAATATGACTACAATGCCGGCTGTTCTGACTCAAAAACTGTAAGTAAGTTTTTTATATTTAAAAATTTGCCACTGACGATTCAAACAAGAGTTTTGAGCAGTGTAGAGTAGGTTTGTTGTTTGTCCATTTTCCGATCACAAATGAAGAGGACATGGATTTTATGTTTACGCGGCGCGATGCAAAAAAAAAAAGACAGTATAAATCATTGTAATCCATAATTATGTCCCCACTGGAAGCAACAAATGCCTTGTTTGTAATGGGCTTTAATGTTTTTGTGTCGTCGCTCCGGCTGGGACGCGGCATCAACAGTATGGTAGGGGGCGTAACATTTCCATCACACGCTAGTGTATTTGGCCAATCACAACGCACTTGGATAGCTGGCCAATCAGAGCACACCTCGCTTTCAGACCGATGAGCTTTGTAAAAAATCGACGTGTTTCAGAAAGGCGGGGCTTAGAGGAGAAACAATAATGTACACATACATTATGTGGAAAATAATGTGTTTTTAACCGTAAACCACATAAACACATTTCATTACACCAATTTTTTTTTTTTACACAAAAATAATGTTCTTTTTAGCAACATCATATGACCCCTTTAAGTAAAAAAGTATTTTGTGTACCAGGGTAACCAGAGCATTTCTCCTTATCTATAAGCGCCACCTACTGGCTACGTTCACACTGTCAGTTTTTGGGATTGACAACCACATTTACTTACAGGTGTGAATCTCGAAATGTCCCGTTCACACAGGGGCTTACAATAGCATTTTGAATACTGTCTGTATGAATGTGCAACAGGAGTCAAGCCCGTATTCCTTGCCAGTTACCATAGCGACAGTGACCAAAGTAATATAAAAGATGGTGACGTCCATAAAACTGAAAGTCTTATAACTTTCTGACACGACAAGAGTCCAATCGAGCCGCGAGTTCTTTCGTCAAATCTTTATTAACCGACAGCAGCCTTTAAATTTGGGTGGAGAGCGGAGTATTTGACCTTTCGTGGGTAGACTGAGAGAACAGAACACAAAACTGAAGGGATCTAAAAATGTCAGATGACAGACACGCAGCTAATTTCTCCGTCACTTTAAGTAACTGAAAACACACATGAAAACACAGTAGACGCGTTTGTGCAGCAGAGCGGTTCTCTCTCGCACTTCATGACGTGACAGACAAGTTGTCCAGTCCTGTTCCGTTCACACAGCGCGTGTGCTCCGAGAATGCGGTTGTGAATCCTGAAAATGTACAGGTGTGAGTTCGGTTTCAGAATGCGGTTGTCACGCCCGTAAATAACCAAACTGTGTGTGAATGTAACCGTATTAAGGACTCAAATACAGGACTGACAACCGTCTTCTGCTGCTGTGTGAACGTGGCCAATTGTCAGGGAGAGATTTTGTATTTTCAACCAGCCTGCCTACCTTTTTTCTTTCTTTTTTTTTTGCTGCATTGGTCTGAACAGACAAATTGCACTTGCAACTGAATTTTTGTGCCGAACATTTGTATTGGTGTGAACAGGCCTTCACAACCTTGCAATGCAAATTACTGTTTTAGCTTAGGTGAGTCACCCACGTCACAGCATGAATCGTGTTCTGTCTTTATTGACTGATTTCTTGAGTGTATCTCCTACAGGCCACATAGAGTGATGGTTTAATTCCAAAACAATTTTAAACTTAAATGAAAACAGGACTTTGACAGTTACAAAAATGTAATGCTAAAGTTTGTTGTGTATACGAAGATTTGTTCTGTCAGTTAAAACCCACAAACCAGATTAGACAAACATACACATATCTTCCCTAACATGTTGAATGTGGCGTATAATTTGTTTTATTATGAAAGGATTAACCTTCTTGGAGCCTTGAAATATCTCTTGGCCCATGTGGATGTATACATCTGCATTCAAAAAGCTTCATAGTCACACAGCAGTCAGTTATGTTATATAAGGTGTCTGAATGCAGCAAAAGTTTGTGCAGAATTTCCACTCTCATTATTAAACAGGTAACACATTTTAAAGTGTTAAATGATCATGTTTTGTCTTTTGCAGTCTGTTTTGTTCCAAATATATCACAGCAGGGTGCCCACTTGAGTGTAATTAAATAAAAGTAACTGCTTGAACCCTATACTAACAGCATGTTTGGTATGGAATGCTAGTTTACTGCTTACTGCGCTGTATATACTGTATACTGCATACTATTTAATAATAGTATGTGGTAGAAGTAAAGAGTATATGATGATAAATGTTTCAAACAGTAGTATGCTACATTGTTGTCGCATAACATGACTATATTGCAATTTTAATTTTGAAATACATATTTATCTCAATTTTGTATAAAAATGTCACACTCCAAATGAAAAGTCAAGCACACTGAATTGTCGGCTACACTATTATGCAGTGTGTTCAGATTGTATTCTGCACAGGTAGTAGGTCTTTTAAGTATTTCCAATCATACAAAAAAAAGTGCTGCTGTGGCAAAAATGTATAGTATGATAGTATGCCATTCCAAACATACTTTTCAGACTGTTGCAAGGGTTAAAATGTTTAGAGAACCTTTCCAAAATGGATTTTAAAGCAAAAAGCCTGGTTGTCTTTATATGAGTGTATGTTGTTTTACACAGAACAGGTACTATATGTTAACTTGCTATGCAAGACACCACAGAGAGTTGGTTGGTCGGTCAGTAAGAAGTGTTATGCACTTTAAACCAGGAGTTCATTATGCACACCAGTCTCATCACTAATCAATCTGATAGTGCAGTGTTTAATTTGGAAAGATATTAAAAGCACATCAGCACAGTTGAGACAGGGACCCATTCAATGTTAAATATGTCTTTAATGAACACGAGTACATATTCTCTTCTATTTTAAGCAAGTTATATGCCTTGGCAATTTTCTTCCTATTTTATGGTTAATCAAGATATGTATTTATGTTTGGTTTATTGTTTATGATGGAAAAAATTATTGTATTATAGTGGGTGTTCAGAAGGATAAGGAGATCTGGACAGACTTATATTTAACGAATGCATATAAATCAATCAATCCCTTTTAATTAAAGCAGATTATTTTAAATTGTTTTTCAACTTAAATCAAATGAAACAGTGCGGGTTTAAAGCAATACAGAAATGAGATTTGTATCTCTGGCATAAATCCAGTGTACTATACTATTCAATATAGTCCCTTTTTAGTAAATGAATTACTCCAGCCATTCTGATTCCACCACACGTATCACTCATAGGATGTATTTTATTTGCCTTACCAATGTGCAATACTGCTAAGAGATTTGAAAACATTTATAACAGTCACAGTGTTCTGAGATGTTGAAATGTACACTTGGTGTTAGAGCGTGAATGTGAACCAAAAGCAAAATAATAAAAGACATGATTTTATTTTTTGTGCATAGCAGTAATTCTAATCACTGTGGTTTTCATATATCCAATGATCTTAATATCAATATTAGTATGACATTCACTATGTCGATCGGATTTGCTTCATTTTATATGATTTCAAACTTGATTTCCTCTTTGGGCCACTTCTACAAGGTGATTATACTGCAAAGAGCTTTAAGGGGTAAAATGAATACATGAACAATACATGGGCCCTTAAAATATGTCCATGCTGTATTATTTTGGGTAATGTCATTTGACAAACCCTCTTGTTGGACTGGTTCCAGCAAAAGAAGAGGGTGTTATGAAGTTAATGAATGCAAGTTTATCTAACTATCGCCTGTTTTGCTCTCGTTAAGAGTTTTTGTTTGGGATAGAAGACAGAGCATATTTATGACACTTGTTTTTCCACATGTAAATGTTTTGTATATGATCTGTAAATCTTTCTGTGGATGTAAAAAATGAGTTTAATATATTAATGATAGGATTTTAAGAAAACATTTCTGTGTCTGATAGAAGACATTACACTATGACAACCTACCCAGTGTGCCAAAACGACATGACGACTTATAACTTTATGTACAGTATTTTCTTAATATTTTCCTATATTGTAGCATAAAAGGTTGTGAATTGTATACCACTTTTAGTCAAGTCCAGCTTCTTTTTAAACTTATTGGTGAGCACTTGTCTGCTAACAAGTACAAGCACATGTTTTCTGCAATAATGCTGTAGTTTGAACGGAAAGGTCTTAATTTACTTAGTGTCTTTAAAATGCATGTTGTTCTTCCAAAAGATACAAGTTGAGAGATGAGTAAACAGACAGCGGGATCCGAGGACTCTTGTCCTATAGTAAAAGGCTAAGTATTTGGATGCAAATACAAATGTGTATACTGTATTCCTCAATGTGAATAAGATGTTTGGCATGTAATAACAAATAAAAGAATATATATAATTCAAAACCTCATTGTGTTTCATTTTTTATTAGGAGAAATGATCGTTCGCTTTATGGAGTTTCAGTGTAATTATTAGGAGCTTGTCACATTATTTCCAGAGAATGGCACCTGGTTTATTATTTACTTGCTGATTGTTGAAAGATACAAACATATATAAGGTTTCACAGCTCCTTGTCTATTTCAGCCTTCATTGAGTTCAACAAGGTCAGTCTTTGGTGAGTGTGGCCATTACAAAAACATTTAGAATATAAATTTGGCACTTTATTTTGTTAGTGTGGACCCATATTGAGTGATGGCGTGGAAAAACGAATTTTGGGATAAAATAGGCGAACATGTTGAACAAATTATTCCAAAATAAGTCTTTGATTTTTTTATTTAGGCTACTTGTGCTATTTAGTCCCATGTCTCTGTCTACAGGGAGGGTCTTATGCCGCGTGCATCTTTACTACAGCTTTTTACCAGCTTTGGTACTGTACATCCCGAAATTCCAAAGAACTGATCCTTCTTGAGATCGGAAACGACATGCGTAGGCTACTGTTCAGCTGAAACATAAGCGTGACTCTGCATTAGAGCGGAAGTGTTGCTTGCACTGTCCTTTCAGCATCGTAGGGAGGCGTTCAAGTTCACTTCTAGTTCACGGTACATTCTGTTCCACAAAAACAGACACGTGTGTGTGGGGCTGGTTACAGCGCAATAACAACAACGTGACCCATCTCGAATTGACAGCGTTGTTAGAAACGGGATGATTTATTAGACGGTTTAACTTGCTGAAGGTTGTTTACACGCGTCACCTTTCAAATAGTACAACAAAAACAACACCTGGATTTCATTTTATTGCGATGATGAAGTCTCATTCCTATGACTGACAACACTTACCAAGACAAGTAGGCTAAATAGGCCTATTTCAAGAACGTTGTTAATAAAAAAAAGTTTTATGGTATGAAATGTTTAGAAATATATGGAAATGCTAAATATTTAGATGAGTATTCTGCTTAAGTGAGTGTTAATAGGATTGTTGATAGTCTCATGATAGTCCTCTCTACTGTACCTATTAACAGTGTCATAATACGTTCATGCCGTTCATGCCAATGGATAAACTTTTGAAATGGGGTCGCAAGTGTTGTTCCCATATTTTCCTAGAACTGTCTCCCACTGTGAACCTCCGCGAGTTCGGAGACTACTCCGAAAAGAGTCGTGTTACGTTTGCTCTCATTGGCTAATTTCTCCTTCTCCAACGGCCCTTCGCGAGGGCCCGCCTCAAAACGTCTAGGCTACTACTGATAGGCAATGCTTGTGCAGCACAAATCCTCTGCACGCATGCTTTGTTGAAAGAAATGGACTTCAGTTTGAAACGTGTTGCTCTCGTGTGTTAGCGATCAATTGCACAATACTTCGCTGCGACCATTTTCCCTGAAAGCCGAGAGATCACAGAATGTATTTCAGGTCGACCGTCGAAGACAGGTCTTGAAGGTTTTCGAAGAAATTGATATTTATTGCTGTCCATTTAAAGTCATATAGGCCTATGCTCAATTTTACTTTAAAAATCCCATCGTCACAACTGAAAAAGCTCCATTGGGCAATATCCCATATACACTGATATATCTACCTCTGTTAAATGGTGTATTTACTGATTTCTATATGTTATGCTTATGTTAATATTTTTCACTGCATGGTGCCTGTTAATGTGAAACTAGCTCACACTGGGTTTTTTAACATCCAGTGACTTGAGATAAATGTAAGATAGACAAATGATAAATCTTATCAATGCAAGCGTTTACTACTTATTTTTTTCTTTTTAGAAACAACTATATATCGGCCAGTGCGTTGAGTGATTACAGTGCTGAAGGAGGGCACATGCTACTACTCGTAGTTCCTGTTATGTTAGCACGCCCCTCATCCGATACTCAGAACACTATTGGACCCATGAGCCTTCAATAGCATGAGAGTCAAGGTGATTCCTGGTAGTGCATTCAAAGCGTCGCTCTTGGACCACCGTGTCCAATCAGCGACGAGTTTTATGATGACACCGTGGGATTCCGCGAAGTACTGTTTCTTTCAGATGAGAACAGCAAACAGCGGCACAGAGAGAGGCACACGGATGAGGGAAGAAGGGAATGACAGTTCTCAAAGTTCCACGCTTTCTGATGTGGTTGAAATAATATTGGGAATAGGCACCTGGATGCCTATTCGATAACTTGTGCGTGTAGACGCAAGCGACACACGCTTTTATTCTTCGCTTAGAACGTTAATCATCGCAGTCACATTGGGAAAAACACGTGTAGGAGCCACGTTTTCCACAGTCATCTGTTTCCCGATGCGCATATGATGAGAATCCCGAGCCCTAAGTTTTTCTATTTGTAGCAGGTGACTCCTCCATTTCCAGGACATTTTAGGTAACTACAATGACGGACGTTAATACTGCAGCTAGGTCATTGGGGCCGGTCTCAAACGGTGGCCGCTCAGACAAACTAGCCGGCGAGGAGGGATCTGAAGAAAGTCAAGAGAGTCGGACTCTGTTGATGGTCGCAATGATTCTGCTGGACCTAAATCAGTGTATCCCGAGCGGCATCAGCGCCAAATGTATAGTGGACAGTGATGTGGATAATCAGCCCGGCGTGAAGGAAAACCGGGAGAAATGCAGACAGAACGCGAGCAGGGTGAAAAGGACACGGAACCGCGACAGACTGCATGTATCCGCTGAGAAGAGACACTGCTGCCCCTATGCTGGCTGTGGCAAAATATACGGCAAGTCGTCCCATCTTAAGGCGCACTTCAGAGTACACACCGGTAAGAAATAAGCACAGTTGAATTATTTTGTGCTTAAGTGTACAGTAACTCAACTAACGCCGGTAATTCGATTCGGATCGTTCGTTTATCTGGCCCACAGTCTGTCACGCCCCACGCCCGCGTGTTCTGTTCGGTTTCGGGAACTGCCACTCATGTAACGGTGGGTGTAACCGCAGGCGGAGCGCTCATGGGTACACATGAGGGTGGAACAGGACACACTGTTACTAATCAAAGTGTGAGCAAACATGTTGCTTAGTCCACATTGTTACGCAGGGCACCGTGAGACATTACATTGCGTAATCGTGTAGTAAAAATGCTAGTAGTAGCCTAGTATCATTTCAGGCTTGCTAATGATACGGTTGGGCCCATATCGCGAATTAAATTCTGTTTTCTGCTTTATGCATCATATGAATAAATATGTCTATTCTATTCTAATAATGAGTCTAATCTCAGTGTGTGCCGTGGCCGCTGGTCCTTGATGATCCGCATACTTCAATGCGACACGCACTAAAATAACCGCATAGTAACCTAAAATCGCACAACGATGGGGGGGACGTTTTTTTTTTTTTTTTTCTGTGATTCTACATTTGTAAACATCGGCCCCGTGGTGTGTAAACGTCCCCTCCCATTGAGTGCGTTCACATTCAGAGCAAATCACTAGTAACTACCAAAAATCAGCGATTTCTCCGGTTTTTACATACGCACACTGAACAAGTTGCCAAAACGCCGGTGAAGGTGCGTACATGCATGGAAAAAAATCTAGACGTGCCGATTTTTTATTTATTTTTTGCTGCTGCTGTCTGGTTTTGTCAATAGGGGCTGAAATAAAAACAGTTTTAAATGTATCTCTCCCATGTGTGTGTTCTTAGGTGAGAGGCCCTTTCAGTGTACCTGGCCAGGCTGCGCAAAGAAATTCTCACGGTCGGATGAACTGACGCGACATTTTCGCACGCACACCGGGGAGAAGCGTTTCATGTGCCCGCTCTGCGACAAATGCTTCATGAGAAGCGATCACCTCACCAAACACGCCCGCAGACACGTCAACTTCCACCCCAGTATGCTTCAGGGTCCTGCCGGGCGAAGACGACACTCTTCAACGTCTACATCGTCCTCTGGCTCCAGCGATCACATGTCTGCTGGTGTTTGAGCAACCATGTGACCCCTCACTGCACATTTTGGATGTCTGTCTTTCTTGAGGCTCAGATCTTGGAGCCGCTGATATTGAGGTGATGATATGAGATATCAGGTGTGCTACATAATGGAGACATACAAAATATGTTGTGCTGGAGTTCTCCATGACAAAGCCTGAAATGGGACTGCTCAATGGAATGGACAGAAATGATCAGCTTTAGGCAGAAACAATAATGCACATTTAGTCCAAGGGTTATAAAAAAAATTATATGGGTATTTATAACTTATCACGTATCATGAATATAAGATTGTTCAATACAGAGCCAGGGGATTTATTACACACCCACTGTGACAAAGGGAAGTGAAAAATATTTAGTGTGTGGTGAAACGGAGACACATTTTAATGATTTACTTTAAAGTGTCCAATTTTACAGTGGTCCAGTTGGCAGAAGTGGATAGGTTTTAATATAATCACTATGAATGTTTTTGGTTATTTTGTGTTATCTACAGGGACAGCAGTTGACTTAAGTGTTGAAGACACTTAAGTCTATGGTATTTGTATGATATTAAAACAGATGGTTACTTATGAGATTAACTTCGCATCGTGTGAGGTTGTAAGCACATAAACAAGCTTTGGTGTTTTTTAAGCAATCATTTATTCATTCATTCATCATCAATTATTTGCATATTCTAATCAGTTATGCAAAAGAATATAACTTATTTAATGTACAGCATTGAAATACTCTATTCAGAACAGTTTTATAATTTCTTTTTGAAACTTTTATTTGTTTGTTTGGTCAGCCTTCTCAAGTGATGTAGTGAAAATAAGAGAAGTTCACTGATTAATAGTTTACCACCGCCATCTATAGGTGTGTTATGGGAAAACACAAGGTAAGAGCTGTGCCTTACATCTCTGTACACTGCACAGCTGAAAAAGACAACAAAGATTGTATATTTCTTCCAGTACCTATGATTTTATTAGCAGCCTATAGTATTTACAATCAATCAATGAACATGAATAACATTATCTTTTATTAGTTTTATTAATGGGTTTTTCATTTTCATACAAGTTCCTCTTGACTTCAGAAGTCTTTCCACTGTTCAGCTGTTTACTTGAAATAATAAATGCTATTTGAAAATAGATTTAGTTTAAATCTACCATAATGATCAGCCATTGTGCTTTAAAAGACACAAACTGAATTTTACATGTGAATCAACGATCAATGTATCTGTTGGAGCTTTATTCAATAACAATTATATAGATTTTTATATTTTATGTTATGATAACTGCTCAACAAATATTTGGATTTTATTGTCACATCGTATCTGTGCTAATTTATTGTTCAGATGTTCCATATGTTCAGTAGGTTGTGAGCCTGAATTCAAGCAGGTCATTTAAAACATACTGTCATTGTAAAAATGCTCAACCTGTGCCTTGTTTTGAGTTTAAGAAGAACTTTAGAACTTTGAGTTTAAGAACTCTTATCTTAGACTGCAGAATGTAATTAGCAAGTTACTGAGAAGTACATTGATGTAATTTACAAAAGTCTTCTCAGTTGTGTTGTGAATGCCAGTGTTGTGATATGTATATCTGTGTCTTACAGACTTTGAGCCACTACCAGTGTACATACATATTCTGTACTTTTACATAAGTATCATTTGTGCAACATTCATATTTTGGCTTTCCTGTACCTGTAAATTATGTAAATAAAGGACTAATTAAAAAAAGAAAAGTGTAATTCAGGTCTGCTTTTATTGATATCACTGAAACCAATAACAACATTGTTATTACATAAATTGACTTTCTCACATAATTAACATATTTATAACATGAAAACACAGCTTTTGTCCAACAAATGCTCACCTTTGATTACACTTTGAATTTTGATACATCAGGTCATTACACTATTTTAGTCATAGTTAAAACAGACTAAAAAGTGAATATGAGCAGTTTGAATGAAAACAGTTTGCATTTTGAGATACAACTTGATCAAGACAATATGAAGAGTGTAAAGATAACACATAAAATGTGTTTGGCTTTCAAAGCTGAATGGAAGGGTAAAATCTGTAAAAGGATTTCATGTGTAGATGAGCAGCGCAGTTTCATCATTGATAGCTTGAATCATTTTTAATAATAACAATAATGAGGCCAGGGATTTGATCAGTTTAGCAACATTAACATTCTAAGGTTAGTTCCAAAGACCAGCAGAAAACAGTGCTTTTAAATAGCCCACAATGTCTGAGAAAGTAACTGATTTCCATGAAATGAAGCGATATATTCTGATTGGTGGTATGCATATAAAATGCTAAATTAAAATGGACACAAGGTAAAGTGATTCCAACAAGGAGCATAAACATTCTTTGGTGCCTTCAAGTCTGTGAAATCTGAACATCTTCCAGACTAAAACAGTACTCACTGTAAGAAAGCTTACAGGCGTTCTACATCTAACATGTTTGGACATTCTGTCTAAGAAACGGAACAGGATTTTCAAAATGTCATAAAGGCTATTCAATCATACCCAGTGATTTCTGACCTTTGAAAAACTGCTTTGAGAGACAGAAAGGTCTTCATGTAATCATTTTATCATCTTCGGTCTGTAGTGAGAGGTTACTGTGAAAATAACAACCGTTCAGAAATGACCAATCAAATAAAGAAGGGTTACTGTCTTTCCTTTTCGTTCATGACTCATTCGGATCTCAAATCCAGCGTAGTTTCAAACATGATTCAATGAAATACTTGTGAGATATCAAGAGTAAACAAAAAGTGTGATGCCCAGGTACATGCCAGACAAGGCTCCTGTTAGTGCTGCAGTACGAATGCACCAACATGCAAAATGTTCAACAGAAACGAATCCAAGTATAGCCTCAATAGCAGCCACGAACAATAAACATCCAACCAGATCCGTACAGAAATCAAATCTTACCATAACGACAATGTTAATGCAATGAGTGCAACAGGAACGTAGAGAATTCAGTGGATAAGCTATTTCAAACTCTCTGTAACATTAAGTTGTTTTTAAATTCACAATTAAAGTCATTTTAATGCTTTATTTGTTCTACGTTCACTTGTACAGTATAACACAATGCCAGCTAGGAGGTGAAAGTGAGCAGACTCTCCTAACGTATTAGCAAACAGTGCATATCCTGCCATAGGAGGAAGCAACCAATAATAGTCATGTTTAGAATTATAAGTAAGAGTAAATGTGTGTATGTGTGTGTATTAGCACATGTAATGTGTTTTGTGTGTCTGTGTGTTCACATTTTCCTGTACACCATGTTCATCATAACGTTTACTGTACATTTCCCTCTGTAATATTGATTAGATGTCTTATCTGAGGTTATGAAAGGGAAAGAGGGAGGGGAAGAGAGAGAGGGAGCACAGGGAGGGGAAATGGTGACAGGTTTACTGGATTTGACAAGCAGTGGAGGAGGTGGCTTGGCAGCAGATGCAGGTGGAGTTAACGGATTTGGGTGGTATGAGGTCCAGGTCTTCATCATCGGGGATCTCATCCAGCCTGTATCCATCTTTCAGTAGTTGGATGTTCAGATCCTGGTTTATCTGCTGCAGGAAGCAACAAACAGCATGTCAGGCCAGGCTGCATAACCGCCACTAATTAAATTATATAAATTAGTTCAATTTTTCTGGCAGCAGTTATTTAATAGATTAATAAGACTACAGGTTCAATAGCTTGATTGGGACATTTATTGGTTTAATGAATCAATGACATGAACAACAACATGTATATGATTAACAACAAATGAGCAATGGTGACCTTTAAAGGAATAATTCACCCCAAAATTTAAATTTGCTAAAAAATTTAGTCACCCTTAGGCCATCCAAGATGTAGAGGAGTTTGTTTCTTCCTCGGACAGATTGGAGAAAGTTAGCATTACATCACTGCTCACCAGCTCTGCAGTGAATGGGTGCCGTCAGAATGCAGAGTCAAAACAAATAAAAACATTACAATACATGCAGTCCCCACCGAATAATCCTGTGAAAAGACGACCGTTACTGGGTCCATAATCCATAATAACTTATTTGGACTGTTTTCGCTTGTAAATGGTGCTTGATCTGTGCATATTTTTTCCTGCTTCAGACAAGATTGCTTTTCACTAGAGAAAAAAAAAAACGCATAATAGGGCCCGAGAGGACTCGTATTTTAGCTGGAAGCACTGGTTTGAAGTTAAAACAGTTTTTTAATGATGAGTTTGTGTATTAAACACATGCAGCTTTTCACAAGATCTTAATTGATTACTTGTGTATTATTGTGACGTTTGCATCAGCTGTTTTAACACCCATTCACTGCAGAGGATCCATAAGTAAGCAAGTGATGTAATGCTAAATTTCTCCAAATATGTTCAGATGAAGAAACAAAACTCATCTACATCTAGGATGGCCTGAGGATGAGTACATTTTTAGAACAAAAGGGAATTTAGTGCATAAAAGATCGTCAGTGACATCTGAGAAGGAAATCCACTGTCAAGATGCTTGGGGTATGGGGCTTAGGACATTAACCAGAGATCATAGGTACCTGTTCCCTTAGAGACCTCACCTCGGCTGACGAGTATCCTGACGAAGAATATCTAGACATGTCAAAGTCGTCATCGCTGCAAGGCAAGTGAACACAGTGACTTTGAGGCCTGTGGCCAATGGGGGCATAAATAAATCAGTGAAGGATGAGTGAAGAGCTTACCTGTCTGTGTCAAGAGCAACTAAAGGTTTCTCATCTGGACTTTGGTCTAAAGAAGAGTAGCCTTTATTGGGAACCACTAGCCTGGATGGAAAGAGAAATAGAGACAGGTTTTTGAATTAATGTGAAATAAAACAGTCTATGTACATATTGAAAACTATGATCATTTTCTCTTGAATTTACCTTGTTCTGGCCATCACGTTATTTTTCTTGGGTTGTTGATTGACAGGGCTTCCAGCATTGCCATTTTTCAGTGATCCTTTCCTAACCAACTCTCTCTTTTTGTCTGTGAGAGAGAAAAATATTAGACATATTTATATTTTAATCATGTCAAATGAAACAACACATAATTGCAAAAATTGCTTTAAATAAAAGCATAGCATTAGCATTTGGCAGTATAAACAATCCCACAACTAACCTATCTTCATGTGGAGAGGGGAAGGTTTATAGTTAAGGGTGGCAGGCTCACTCTCCCTAGTATCTGAGTCTGCCTCTGATGTGGTCGATGATGCTGGATCCTGGTGGAAAAGAGGGAAAAAAGAGAAGTGTCAGGGCAGTCTAGTTGGTCGTTCTTCTTGACAAGAGCCTTGACAGTCCATTTTTATCAATGTAGATGAGCAAAGCTTTACTTTATTTCTACTGTTTGAGTTCTGCCAGCTCATTATGATACCCTGGGATTGATGCGAAAGGAAACACAACATTTTCAGAAGCAAAGGGTGCAATTTGCCAACTTCAAATAAGGATCAGGTAAAGAATCGTGACAAATCATTTTAAAATTTCAAAAGCCTAAATCTAATAAAACTGGAAAAAAGGATGAAAAAATATAGGTGCAGTGCAACACATTTTGATATGCCGAGCACAAAAAAACTGTACATATTGTATTGTCCATATAATATAATATATTAATACATATTAACCAAATCAGTGGCGTAACAAGCCAAAAAATGGATTGCAGACCCAAAAGGTTACATTTTAAAGGGGTCCTATTATGCTATTTCACTTTTTGAATTTTAGTCAGTGTGTAGTGTGTATGTTTGGGCATAAAAAAGATCTTCAAACTTACAAATCTCAAAGTCCACTCCAAAGGGAGATATTTCGTTTAAAAAAAAATCCCTTTTCAAAAACTACAAAGAACGGCTCGTTTGGACTACAGCTTTTGTTTTCCGGGCTTTGTGATATCACAAATATCGACGAAAAATCACAAAGCAGTCCATTAGAATATCATTAAAATATTTCCCGCCTACGGAAATCCGAATGGTTGGGGCAAGGTCGTGGTTAGAACGCTTGGTTGAGTGCCTCAGACAAGACAACGAAGAAGAAGTTTTCGCAAGTTATTACGCATGCACCTGAATAATTATGTATGTAAATATGTATGTTACAATTATGAAAACGTTTTAATAATAAATTGCTGGACAGTACAATACGGAATATTACGTAATCTGCAGAAATTCCACGTTAATATGAGACTACCGTGTCTTCCCCATACAATGAGTGTGGTTGTTTATATAACTGTTATTCGAAGGAAAACGAAACTTGTTCAGAAAATTGGATGTCCATTTTAATTTAATTTAATTTAAAATTTAATCTTGCATGTAATGTCTGATAAAGCAGTGGAGCGCTGCTTTGTGTACAGTTTCACTGCAATTCATGTTATAATGTAGAATTAAATAACAATAAAAATAATACATATGCACATATCTGTACATAGTAAATGCAGTTATTTTTAAACGGTTGTTTACATCCTATCTAAAACGTGATTTAGCAAAAAAAAAACAACAACAATAACGTTACCACTCTAATATGTCTTGCGATATCCGTGCATGCAAAGGTTCTGCGCGATCTTCTTGTTCAATATTGTCTGGGTCTGAATCTGGCTCAAATTGATATGCCAATATTGACGCCATCCTTAACTAAACTTGCTGCTTTGGCAAGGGGCGGGGCAGTACTGAAACATTGTCTAAGCTGTTCGCCAATCACAACGCACTGGGACAGCTAACCAATCACATCACATTTCGTTTTTCGGAAGGCGGGCATTCATCAAACTCGGAACTAATTGAGCCATTTGTGCCAGACTGGGGAGAAAAATATTTTAATAATGTAAATTATGTGAAAAAAAATGCGTTTTTCGAACCACCAAGCACGAGAGCATGTTCTAGTACACACCCAAAACAAATTCAAGACATTGTAAAAGAGCATAATAGGACCCCTTTAAGATGAAAAGGCTAACCCCTTTAAGATATTTGTCAAAAAGCCTATTTTAGGAACTAAAGTTCATTTCATGTTTCCTAGAGGGACGATTATTAGAGTTACCTGTCTGTCAGTGAAGACAGCTGTCTGTCTTTGTTTATGCTGCTGCTATGTTTTCTGTAATGTGTTCATATAATACAAAACATCTCATTTCATACCGGAGGCATATGCAGATGCATATATTGGAGTAAAATAAATGTCTCAATCTAAAGACTTCTCCTGTTCTCCTGATTCTCTGACCGGAATCTGGTCCATATTTGGCCACCTCAACCAGTTGTAAATCGAAATGTAGTAAGGTTTACTACAATATTTATATAATCTGATATAGTTATTATCACACGACGAGTGACGTATTCTCCAAATATCAGCACGACAGCAAATGTGATATTGATTAGATGAACAGCTCAATAAACAAAAAGTTAATATTAAGTGACTTGCTTTTTAGACACCAGTTCTGGTTTTTGTGTATTTAACAATGAAAATAGGTCCAACAAAGCAGAAAATGTTGTGTGTTGAGCAACACAGGCCGGTGTGTTCGTTACTGAATCAATAGCCGTTTGAATGAATCGTTTGAGTGAATGATTCAATGACTCACTCATGCAGTGATTTGCCGCCACCTACTGGCGATTTTAGGTTTATATTTAAAGTCTATTTTCCCAAATCATTTCAAATATCAGTATTCAACATTTTGTTTTTCAAACATCAAAATATTATTTATGCATTTGTAACTGCAGGTTAAACACATTTATGTTCTGCATTAACAGTCTGGTGTGAATGCATATCTAATGCCAATTCAGATGCGGATTCTGTGACCCCTCAGCATTAGCAAACACAAATTTGTTGCTACAGATTTCTTGATGTTAGCAGCCCTATAGTGTCCTAATATTTGAATTAATTGATTAAATGTAAGAATTGACACAAAGAGTGCATACATTTAATAGGTTATGAAAAAAAAAAAACAACAATGGCCTTAAAGGTAAAAATTGCCATAAAATGTAAAAATCAATTTAAATCGATCATTTCTGTTACTCCTGCAAATTAACCACCGCACAGACAGAATATGAAGGACATATCAAACATCTTTAGAGTCAGCTGTCCAGGGACTTGTACCAAATGGAAATTTATGTGCACTGCGAATTTAGGACTTACAAGGGGCGACGACGGGCGGGGTCGTTAAGCCACGAGACTGTCTAGGATGTCCCATTTGTCATTTTTCGTTCAGAACGTGTTGCTGCGAGTCCCTCGATCCTCACTTCTGCTGAGCCTGCACTGGGGCGTGCTCCGTAGCAGACTTCTACCCGACAGTCAAAGCGGCATGACGTCACGAAAATGCGGACTCAGAGGAAGACCGCGAGGATTCAGGGTGCCATTTCCAGCACAATAGCACACTCAGCAAAATATAATCTAATTATAGTTATTGATAAAATACCAGAAAATATCGAGATATAATTTTTTTGCCGTTATTTCACACCCTTAATCAAAATTAATTTCGTTAAACCAGTGTATTGTTCATTCATGGGTTTAGCGCCAAAAAAAAGTGTAAAATTGCTCCAAAAAACTCAACCAATAGCAGGAGTTTGGGGCGTAACTACTGTGTGTGGGGGGGGTTAGCCGGTGCGCTGCGTCGTTGTGAGCCCATCATGATCTGACGTGATGTGTGTAAGCAATTAAGGGGGTCATATGATGCTGCTAAAAAGAGCATTATTTTGTGTATTTGGTTTAATGAAACGTGTTTATGTAGGGAGTTAAGGTCACACACCAAAAACAACATTATTTTCCAACATGGACTGGACCCATTACATTATTGTTTCTCCTCTTTGCCCCGACTTTCTGAAACGCGTCGAGTTTTACAAAGCTCATCGGTCTAAAAAAAAGTGAGGTGTGCTCTGATTGGCCAGCTATCCAGTGCATTGTGATTGGCCCGAATACATCAAGCGTGTGACGGAAATTTTACGCCCCTACCATACTGTGAAGATGCCCTTCCAGGCCGGAGCGATGATTCGAAAACATGAAAACCCATTATAAATGAGGCATTTGTTGCATCCAGTGGGGACATAATTATGGATTATAACGACTTATACTGTTTTTTTACGCGTTGCGTTGCATCGCCGGGTCCCGCTGCGTAAAATAAAACCATGTCTGCATTTGTGATCGGAGAAATGACAAACAAAAAGCCCTACTCTACACTGCCCAAAAAACTCGCTTCAAATATAAAAAATATAAAATATAAAAAAAACGTACTTACAGTCTGCGAGTCAGAACAGCCAGCATTGTAGTCTACTCTACAGGATCAGGAAACAGTCCTCCATAAAAATGTGCTGCACACATCTGAATATTTGGGTTTGAAGTGTTCTGGAACAGTGTTGTAATACAAACTTAACCACTGATTTCTAGTCGTGTCATTTTTGGAAGGCCCCTGTCCGGTTCCCCTTGGCTTTCCCAAACAAAGTAGTTTCGCTTCACAACGAAACACAGTGTCACACACAGTGGCCTACAGTGAGCAGAGGCTGGGGGCTAGTGTGAGGAATGGCCGGAGGGCTAGAGTTAGCAGAGGCGGCGGATTCGAGACCGGCGCAGCCGGCGGTATCCGCGAAGGACGTGGTCCCGGAGGGCTTGCGGGACCACATGTGACGACCCCGGGTGGAATCTGCTTCGTCCACGGTGAAAAGCCAAGCCGATCCGGTGATCCACAGCGCTAAGTTGTTGTATTTCCTCAGCGGCCAGCACGGATCAGCTCCTGGCATGACGAAGCAGATATAGTCCTCTTTTTGGAAGGCCAAACAAAGTATTTCGCTTTCACAACGAAACACACATAGTCTTCACGACATGGTGGCGGCGGCAACAACAAAACTACAGCGAGAATAAAAGTTCGAGTCTTTCTTTGTGTGAACATTTGGGCGCATTATGCAAATATCGCCACATAGTGTTGTAGATATGTGGGGGCGTGTTAGAAACGAGCCGTTTTAGGTAGGCGTGGCAGACTCTTAACTTTCATAAAGAATATCTCTTTGTATTTGAGACTGTAGTCTTTGCAAATTTACAGATCTTTTTTATGCACCAAGAGTTTGTAACACTCTAAAGAGAAAGGAAAAATTAAATCGCATCATATGACCCCTTTTAAGATTCGGTTACAGAAAGCAAAGAATACGAAGACTAAGGGGGTTTAAGAACAAAGTAAACACTCCGTGGGTTTCTTTATGAGAGGATAGGAAATTGATACTAGTTGAGTTGCAATCGAGACGCTGATCACGTGAGAGTTATTTCTCGACACAGGTAAGGCAAAAATGTGTCCATACTTCACCTTTGAAAAAAAAAAAAAATTTTCCCAAACCGACATTATTTGATGTGGTGAATACAGGAAAGCGATAACGATGAATCTGATACAGACCTTTAGTCAATTGACCATATTGTCATGTTCTGTTCAGCTGTCACATATTCTACTTATGTGCTATTATTAGATAGACTTATGCAGTGGAATAGGAAATAAATTTCCCATTCCCGAATGCTGAAGGACAGTTTTGAACAACTGTATTATGAAAAAGTTGGTGGGTGATCGGTTGGGTTTCCACTGATGACCAATGTAAAAATCTGCCGGTCGTACTGAAGCATAACAAATGAGGAGAACCACTGATATAGAACTAACCCAAAGTACAAACTAACATCTGCTGTACGAGGACGGCGTCATGGGGTTAAATGGGGCCGTCATAGAATTTTTGGTCTCTTCCAACAGAGCCTGAGTTTTCCTAAGAATAGGAGAATTGTCCCATGGGTGGGTGCGGGGAGAAGGGGATACAGGGGGAAAAAAACCCCATTTTTATTCAGGTACCTTAGCACGTATTCTGCATGATGAAGCAATCTACGGCGATAAAGGCCTCTACTAGATTGACGAAACACACAATATTAACGTTATTTCAAATGAACGTTACAGACTGCGTTACGATGGAAGTACGAAGAGATATAAGAACAAGTTGAGCTGAAGTTATAAAATAAAATGAAGCAGATGCTGTTTTCGATGCAGGGAGGCACACAGTCTCAGTGCGCAGCATCATAGTAACGTTAGCATCCTTACATTAGCTAGCAAAATGCATATCAGACATAGAAGCGACATCACAGATCTCGTAATATAAGATACTTGCCATTTTTATAAAAAAGAACGGTCTATGATGACAACATGAGACTAATGAAATACACCATGCGTTGTTTGTTCATATTGAGCTACCATTCGCTCATCAAAACGTTATTAAAACCGCATACTGGCAACATTTATGCTTTAATCGGTTGTTAAAGAGTCAATCTGGTTTAACTTACAAAAGGCTGCATCTCTGCCTCTGTCGGCACTTGAAATCTGTCAATTTCTTCCATCATCTTTGCGGCGGGGTGTCTGCGCCTTTTTGTGAGCGTTTGTGATGGATTTCTGCGGATATACCGCAACAAATTGGTTAAAAACTGAAATTTCACAACTGTATCGTCGGATATGTGTCAGCCCCAAGAATGTCTCCGACTCTCCTTCATCCCAGCGATCGCTAGTTAGCCAGCAGTGACCGAGTGGCGACTTAACCACCCACTTCCGGGAGAAACGAGTCTCGAGACGCGAGCAGCACCACGGATTCCGCCCCACTCAACGCCATCGAGCGATGCCTGCTCCACCCAAGACTAGCATCAGACACAGACATCGTGATGTAACCTCGAGATGGCAAGATTTTGTGTTGGACGTTGTTTTGCAGTTCATGTCGAACCTGTGATCAGGGATGGCGGATCTAATGAACGCAAACAAAGATGTTGGTCCCTTATTTACGGGATTTGATTAACATTTTCTCCATTTGCGATTTTACAGTGTTGAACGAGGTGGGCCGTGCTTTATGCACCTGTCCAATACCAAGCACAGAGCAAATGACTTCAGGACCTTGGACAGCTTCTGGACAGTAACCTTAATAAAACTGCTTGTATGGGAGCAAGCTGTAAAATAGTCAATGTTGGAATATAAATAGCCAATGTTAGCTAGTCTAATATTTGACGGGGGGGTTTTTTGTTTGGTTGTTTTTTTTTTTTTGTGGAAATGTTATGTTGCCCTGCCCTGTTTAAACCCCCTAGGTTTCTCAGGTCAGGACGCTACCTTGCTTAGACTGGGTTCGTTCTCCCCTTTATTTTTTCTCAGAACAAGGTAAATAAAAATTTCCAATGACAAAGACACTCCAAAATGAATTATTTTTTTCTCTTTTTCTAACCAAACATTTTTTTTATCTCAACTGGCTTCTTTTAATTGAGCACTGTCTAGAAATTAAATCAATCTAAATGTTAACAAACCTAGCACAATATAAAAGAGTCCATAAACTGCATTCTTTATATTATTTTCTATTTTAATGCTGAACTGTTGGTATTTTCCCATTATATTCTTGCCTATAGTAGTGGAAACGTGTTGGCCAGTAGATGGCGCTAAGCAACAAAGCATTAAAAAAAACAATCTTTCTGAAGATTATTTCAGAAATTAGTCACATTAACAACCTGGCAAAGGTTATGAGCCATAAGAAAAGGATCATTCTGCTTTGGCATTAATGTCGGACTCTGAGCATTATATATTGAAATGTTAGTGACTAACACTGAGTCATGTAAGGTCAAAATTACAATAAATGTTGCATCTTCGTGCAGAAGAATTAAATGTATGTTTTAAATGCATTCCTGAATATAAAAACAGAGTTATCAAATGTTTCACATTTCAGTTTAATATAATAATAGAGGCATTGCTTAGATCGGCTAAATTAAAATTATGATAAATGTGAGGATTCCCAGAACAGGAGTTCCCTGATGGTTATTGAGTATACAAAATGACATAATTGATTGCAATTGTTGAGCTAGCTGTAGAAATATTATAATTTGGGGAAATGATGCAATAACTGAGATAAGAACATTACACATAATACTGGAAAAAGAAAATGAGTAATGGTTGCTATTGTGAAAGTTCATATTCCGATTTTATAATCTCTTTGAGAACATCTCTAAGGGGTTAGGAGGTTACCCATACTAATAGTCCGTGTGAAACCCCATATGAACAGCTGTGATAAGACTCTCTGTATGAAAAAAATCTCAGCCTGAGTGTTTGCTTCAATCATAGCTATGTACCTTTTGCTGTCAGATGTACAAATAAACACATAGATGCTTGCTTTCTGTCACGAGAGGGAACAACAATGTTATTTAACGATATACATGTAAATGGACACAAAAAACATTATCTAATTCAAAGGGGAATCTATGTTTGTGTCACTCATCCTTAGCAAAACATATAGGTTATGCAACCATGACATCCTCACAGATGGGAATGCAGATTACAGTTTATTAGTAATCTGGATTTTATTCCAGTGGCCGTAACTCTGTTATGTAATTCTTCACTTTGTTTTCTGTACTCCACCTCAGGGCAAAACAGTTCTGAAGCTACTGTGTCATTACTGCAGTCTTTTCCCTCAAACAAATCACAAAAATTATCAGATTCTATTACAACAAAAAAGAAGGACAAATTGCAGTAAGAGAAAAAAACTCATTCATGTTGAAATCATAACAAGAACATAAGTTTTGTGTTATGAATTATATAAAAGAGGTCATTGATGTGCGTAAAAAGACATATTATTTTGTGATTTTGGGGTATGAAAGGGTGTTTATGCTGGTTTAAGGCGTATCAAAAAAACACATTCTTTTCAACATACCTGTACATTATTGTTTATGCCCCGCGTTTTTGAAACGTGTAGATTTTTACAAAGCTCAGCGGTCTGAAAAGCGAGGTTTGCTGTGATTGGCCACCTATTCAGTGCGTTGTGATTGGCCGAGATACCTCAAGCGTATGTGAGGAATGTTACGCCCCTAGACCATTACTGGTGAGCGTACGAGACAACCATACATTAAAACCATTATAAACCTAGGCATTTGTGCCAGCCAGTTATTATAATGATCTGGGTGGTGATGGTACTTCGACGGATATAAGGACGGCGCATTGCAGCGGCCTTGTAAACATAAAACCATGCTGAATTTTCGATCGCGGGAGAGAATGCACAAAAACAAGCGCTGCTCCTACCACTGCCCTCAAAAACTTGAGTTGATCGTAGTGTAAATTTCTTTAAGGGTCATTGAGATTTTTACAGATTAATTTTGGGATCGTATTTGGAGTGTAACAGAATCTGTTGCATGCTTATATGTTAACAAAAAGACAAATGATTTTTCAAATAAGGTACATTATTGTAGGTCCATCAGGGCCCGCCTCTCTCAAACGCACTTCGTTGTATACCAAAGTCCCCTCCTTCCGACACAAGTGACAGTCTGCGTCTGATTGGCGAGGACCCGAGGGCATAATGTGTTTGGAACCGAAAAACAACCACCGCAAGCACTAGCGGAAAGTAACGCCCCATTACCATACGCGAGCATTCATCTTTCAAAATGTAAATGGAAAGACAAGTAATAAATGTCTATCGTTTTACAATCAGTTCAAGCACCGAAAGGGGAACAGACACAGTAAAAGGGAATATGAGTCACACGCCATGGTTAAGACACAACTGACCTACTGTGATGTGCACAGCTGTCTCTCTCTCTCTCACACACACACCGCGCGCACACACACACCACACACACGATGCGGCGCAAAACTCCGCATTTGAACAGTCGATATCAAATACTTAAACTAATAACAAAACAAAACAGTAGCTGATTCAGAAGCAACAGATTGTCATATCAAAGTCGCACTTACCGTCCTCTACTAGGTTCACGAAGTGGTTCGTCCTAAAATGCATTGCTGTTCTGTTGTAAGTAATTTTAAAGATTCCAAAATGCATCTACTTCCGGAAGGCCAAATTAAAGTGCTTTTGCTTTCGCCTAGAAATGCACAGCATCTCTCTGACATGGCTGCTTCAACACTAAATGCGGTTACTGAAACCACGCCTTCTTTATTTGCATGCACATTTGGTGGCAGTATGCTAATATTTCCACATAGTGATGTAGATGTGTGGGGGCGTGTTAGAACAAGCCGTGTTAGGGGGGCGTGGCAGGTCTTAACTTTGATAAAGAATATCTCATTGTTTTTGAGACTTTAGTCTTTGCAACTTAAAAAGATCTTCTTTATGCACCAAGAGCTTAAAAAACACTCCAAAGAGAAAGGAAAAAATTGAAAACGCATCATATGACCCCTTTAATATAAAAAAACTTTTCAGGATCAGGAAACAGTCCTCCATAAAAATGCGCTGCACACATCTGAATATTTTGGGTTGAACTGTTCTGGAACAGTGTTTGTAAATACAACTTAACCACTGATTTCAGGTCGTGTCCTCTTTTGGAAGGCCAAACAAACAGTAGTTTCGCTTTCACAACGAAACACGCAACGCCTTCACGCCAGTGTTGGGCAAAGTACTCATGAAAATTACTCAGAGTAATCAAATTACTGATTACTCCTTTTAAAGGTAATCACGTTACTGTTCTGATTACTTTATTTCAAAAGTAATTAGTAATTACTAGTTACTGTTACTTTATTCTACATTACATTTATGAAATCCCAGTCGTTAATCCCAGGAGGTAGTGGGCGGAAGAATATGGATTATAATGAAGGGGAAGAAGAAGAATGGGGAGAAAATAGGAGACGGATGGATGACAAAAGAGCTAAAGGGAATAAAAGAGTATGAAATGAGCAAGATGATAGCACAGAAAGTGAAGAAGATGGACAAACTATGGTCCAGAAAGAAAGAGAGGAAAAGTATGTAGTCATAATAAGATTTAATGAGAAGAACCAGGGGAGCATGAAGAAGGTAAATCCACTGGTGCTAACAACAACTCTGGCTAACAAATTTGGGGATATAGAGTACGAAAAGGTCCTTAACGATGGCAATCTATTGGTGAGGTGTGCTGATACAATGCAAATGGAAAAAGCGCTAAAAGTTAAAGAAATAGGAAAATGCAAGGTGG